>JAEIIL010004505.1:0-19558 GCA_018905715.1 Drosophila lini | reverse complement strand
GAAGCCCATCGGCAAGGGAGCCTTCTACCCCAACGGCGGCAAGAGCCAGCCCGGCTGCGGCGTTGACCTGACCGGATCCTGCGCCCACAGCCGATCGGTGATCTACTACGCCGAGGCCGTTTCCGAGAACAACTTCCCCACGATGAGGTGCGGCGACTACGAGTCGGCGGTTTCCAAGGAGTGCGGCAGCTCTTACAGCACCGTCAAGATGGGAGCCACCACCAATGCCTACATGGTGGCCGGCGACTACTACGTTCCCGTCCGCAGCGATGCTCCCTACGGCATGGGCAACTAAGATCCCTTACGCTTTTAAATCTAATAAATTGAGTGAAAGCTCTGTGAGCGAAAGCAGTAACCATTAGCTTTGTAGCTTGTTCGAGTTCGGAAGGTTATGCCTGTATGACACCTGGATGGGTACAAATTGATAAGAATGGCCTAAAAGCTTGAGAAGCTTTGACACTGCTTGCTAGCCAGAAATAAGTAGTTCCTTATCAGATTTTCCCTTTAGTTTTGGTGTTTTTTTTACCATTTGTGTGGCTAATCTGCAAAGGAGATAACCTAATTATTCATCGCAACAAGCTGGAATATATTTCTGATTTAAACAGTAGTATTTCCTGGAAAGACAGTATCTATAAGTACGTCTGATACCGATCCCTAAATCGAACAATGGTAATGCGTAGAATTTTAGTAAAGAATCTGCAGAGGGAACTTCCATTTATTTCTGTTATTTTCAGCCATAAGCTTTAGGGTTATTATTGTGTCATATCTTTATAGATAATATTTAGTTTCATACTATTAAAAATGCTATTAAATAATATTTAAAAATATTATATTATATTATTCCTGTTATTTCATAAGTCAAGCAGTCACCTAGGAGAAACAGAAATAAGTGGAAAATTTCTCTTAAAATTATTTGTAGCATTTATTAGTATAATTTAATAATACTTTTTACAGGAAATGTAGTTACTTCAAGAACTTTTGAGACAGATACCTTAAATCCCGCAAACGAATCTTCATATAACTTTCACTTATACCTCTTAACCACCAGTGTCATTATAAATATACATTTTTTTTATGTGCAAGGGATTGGAATCTAACTGATTAGAACGGATCTAATCAATTCCCTTGTTGTTGCTGCGCAGATTTTGATTTCCATTCACGTTATTCAGAATTATAAAAAGGTATAAATAGCAGCGCCAGGTGCGAGCATTCGACCATTCCGAAACTTGAACTTCCACGATGAGATTGTGCTTCCTTGTGCTGCTGGCCTGCGTGATAGCAGGTAAAGACTTTGCTCCCAAAAACTCTCTAACTTTCCGCAACGAATTGACCTCGAAATCTAACCGACATTCCCAGCCAGCGCCTGGCCCGTTGACCAGCATTCGCTGCCAGTCCCAGGCGTCAACGGCTGGTTTGTGCCGCAGAAGCAGGGCGGCCTAAGGTGGGTCAACAGGGCGGATGCCGAGCGTCTATTGGCCTTCTACGAGGGTCAGGAACAATTGGACGGCCGTCTGTCCACCAACACCGTCAAGTTCTATCTGTACACTCAGAAAAACCCCAGCACGGGACAGGAGATCAAGGCCACCAAGTCCTCCATTGATGCCTCCTACTTTAACCCCCAAAATCCCACAAGGTCAGCTTTGGAAAATTCTTTCCTTGGGAGTTGAATTTAATTAAAAATATTTTTCCACAGGATCACCATTCACGGCTGGAACTCCAACTACAAGGATGGCGTGAACACCAGGATTGCCGACGCCTGGTTCCAGTACGGAGACTACAACATGATCGCTGTGGACTGGTCCCGCGGTCGTTCTCTGGAATACGCCACCTCGGTGGCCGGTGCCCCTGGTGCTGGCAAGAAAGTTTCCGCCCTTGTGGACTTTCTGGTCACTGGTTACGGCATGTCCCTGGATACCCTCGAAATTGTGGGCTTCAGCCTGGGCGCCCATGTGGCTGGACATACTGGCAAGCAACTGACCACCGGAAAGGCGGGCAAGATCGTGGGTCTGGACCCCGCTTCTCCCCTGATCAGCTACTCCAAGTCGGAGAAGCGTCTGTCCAGCGACGATGCCATTTATGTGGAGTCCATCCAGACGAACGGTGCCATCCTGGGATTCACCCAGCCCATTGGCAAGGCAGCCTTCTACATGAACGGCGGCAGGTCGCAGCCCGGTTGCGGAATCGATGTCACCGGCAGCTGCTCCCACACCCGAGCTGTTCTCTACTACGTGGAGGCTCTCCTGTGGAACAACTTCCCCTCAAAGTCCTGCGAGACCTATCAGGAGGCCAACAAAAATGCCTGTGGAGATAGGTTCAGCTCCATCACCATGGGAGCTTCTGTGAACACCTTTGTGGCCGAGGGCATCTTCTACGTTCCTGTAAACAAGGCTTCTCCTTATGGCTACGGTGAAGTTCACACTGGAGGCGACGATGGTTCTACCACCACTGAAGGTCCGGAAGAGGTTTCCACAACAACTGCTGCACCCACTGATGCTCCTACGACTACTGCCAAGCCCACTGATGCTCCTACGACTACTGCCAAACCCACCGAGGATTCTACCACAACTGATGCTCCTACCGAGGTTCCATCGACCACTGCCAAGCCCACGGAGGTGCCCACAACCACTGCTGCACCAGAAGAGGATTCGACAACCGGGGAACCTGAGGAGGTTTCCACTACGGCTGCTGCTCCCACTGAAATTCCATCGACCACGGCTAAACCTACTGAGTTGCCGACAGCTCCGACTCCCGGAGATGGAGAGGATGTCACTACTTCAGTCCCAGAGGATGTTTCTACCACCGAAGAACCCGAAGAGGTTTCCCCAACTGCTGTTCCCACTACGACTGCCAAGCCCACCGAGATTCCAACAACAACTTCTGGACCCACTGAGGTTCCTTCAACTACTGCTGCTCCAGAGGAAGATACTAGTGCTACTCCAGAGGAGGACAGCACCGTTGCCCCAGAGGATGATACTAGTGCTGCTCCAGAGGAGGACACCACAGCTGCTCCCGAGGAAGATACCACTACTGCTCCTGAGGATGACACCACCGTTGCCCCAGAGGAGGACACGACAACTGGAAACCCCGAGGAGGTCACCACAACAACAGCCATTCCCACAGTTCCAACCAGCACTACTGCTGTGCCCACAACAACCACGGAAGTTCCCAATACCACCTGGTTCCCAGTTGTGACCCCCACACTCCCGCCCAACGTCGACGACAACTCGAAGCCGGGCAACACCAAGAACATCTTCATCTTCAATGTGTTCCTAGTTAACGTCAAAGTTAGCAAGTAATAGTTCCGAGTTGTGAAGCTCCCCCTAGAGGGGGGCGTGGCAAAGTTTGCAATAAAATCAAAACAATATCGCATTTCCGCTGAAACCAATGGATAGCTGAGGGGGACACGCCCCGCAGAAGGGTGCTAGATTTTGTGGCTAAAACCGTTTAGATTTTAATTACTTTCTAAGCAGCAGCTCCTTTGATGTGCGGAAGTGTTGCCTGGCAGTGGAAGCACCACTCATCCGGAGTGATTCACATTCAAAAAGCCAAGTAATATTTTTCGTTAATCAGTCTGTAGCAGCTGATAATTATTGAGACATTAAGTGCGGATGGCAGTCGTTCGAACAAGTTGCCTTATCGCATTAACGCCAGTCACTGCTGCCGCCGATGGCGTCAATAAAAAAGTTGGCGAAAAGTCCCGGCCACCAAATGGCTACTTCCCAATTAATTTGATTTACTATTGCCGAACTTATCGTAAGGAGAGAGAGCTTATTTATTATTCATGCGAAATCGTGAAAGTCAAGACGGTTAGTGATTGCATCCACAAGAAGAATGCGGGCGTAGCTGTGCCTTAACCTCTGAGGTTTCAGTTACAGTTTCAGCATTGTATATATAGTACTTCCGATCACCCACATTCGAAGTTCCCTTACCTTCTTCCCTAGACTTTGTGCACACTTGCTCCACATCCAGGAGGCAATCCTTTTGGGTCACATTAAAGTATCTGCCAGGAGCACACTTGAGATTCTCCACCACACCGCGAATACACTCTCTGTAGCCAGCACAGTCTTCGGGATCGAAGCCGATCTCGCCTTCAAAGCAACTCAAAATATTGGTCACGCAGATACCCTCGTAGTCCGGGATACAGGTCTCCAGTGTGGCATGGAAGTAGGAGCCATTGGGACACAGCTCCTCCTCCAGTTCGCCATCGATGCACTTGAGGTAGCCGGCACAGTTGTTGGGATCTAGTTTCACCTCTCCCTCCGTGCATCTGGGAGGCGGTTCCACGCACAGACCATTCACATCCACGATGCAGATCATGAGCGTTGGCTCGAAGTAGCTGCCACTGGGACAGATCTTGGACACCAGTTGGCCATTCTTACATCCCAGGTAGCCGGCACAATTTGTGGGGTCTGCCCGGACCTCGCCCTCGGCACAGGTTTCCCGAAGTCCGAACAACTTCAGGTTCCAGTCCAGGCGGCAGGTTTTTGAGATCGAATTAAAGTAACTGCCCGAGGGACATCTCTCCTTCACCAGCCTCCCGTCAAAACACCTCAGGTAATTAGCTGGGTCCCTGGGATCCTCTAGAAGCTCTCCCTCGAAGCAGATTATCTCAGAATTGGGACAAATTCCTTGCTCATCCA
Source organism: Drosophila lini (assembly GCA_018905715.1). Lineage (NCBI taxonomy): Eukaryota > Metazoa > Arthropoda > Insecta > Diptera > Drosophilidae > Drosophila > Drosophila lini. Next base: position 14,918 of record JAEIIL010004505.1, on the reverse strand, counting down.
CCACACACACTTCGTGCTGAGCCTCGAAATAACTGCCAAAGGGACACTTCATGAGCAGGGACTCGGCGTCGAGGCACTGATAATAGCCTGCACAATCTTTGGGATCGGCTGTCATAGAGCCCTCCGTGCACTTTACATAATCCTTGATGACGGAGGATAAGGAGGGATGTATCAGATGTATGAGACACGACACTAAATTGGTTAAAAAACTCTCTCAATTACAGATATTTTCTTTTGGTTTGTTCCAGCTCACCAATGAATATTTTCCGCACTTGTTTCCTGTACATTTTACTTTAAACTTTGCAATGGGAAGTAATATTTACTCTTATATATGCCTCTCCCATTACTTTAATTAGTTTTTAATATGTACCAGCGATAAGATAGAGACGATTTTATCTCTGAGAGGTTACATATGTCCGACGTAAGAGGTTGAGTCGTAGGAAATATTTTCAGAGGTGAACTAATAGGTAAACAAATGAATTTGTATAACCCAAAGGGACCACTGAAAAGGGTTTAATCCCAGATGAAAAACAAAAATTAAAAGAATTTTACACAGCCTTTAACACATGAAAGACAATGCCTTTTTCGATTCACACTTTGTGTGTATGTTGTCAACTGATTTGCATATTTTCATCAGCTAGTTTTCGACACTTGTTCGAGTTGGGGTTTTCCTTTGCCGCTTCCGTTTCCGCCCGAGTATCAGCATATTTTCCTATGAATTAACATAGCAAAAAGGAACCCAAAAAGCAAGCAAGACACATGTGCCAGTCGCCTCAGGACTCATTCACAAAAGCCTTTAAGCTTTAGGATCTTTGACGTTAATTTATCAAAATACAACCACAAAAGGCTCGAATGATTTTAGCTCTATTTAGAGGCAAACATTCAGAAAATTCGCAGCACAGAAAATCCCACAGGTATTGCGGTCAACTCCCCCTATTTCCCATTTCGACAGCAATAAATATTCCGTTTGTTGTTCAAAGCGAAATCGTTGTTCCAGCCAGCGTTTTTTTTTCCCCCTTTTTTGTGTTTTTACTGGCCAAAACACGCATTCTCGAGTGTTTTCAGTGGTTCGTTTCCCCAATGACCCAAAAGGTACACACAACACACGCTTCTGGCTGGCTAATGACACCAGTCCGGGAGTCCTCGAGTCTTCCTCAGAGCTGTGGAACTAAAGCCAACTGCCAGCTAAAAAGTGTCAACAATTGTCGCCGCTCTGGGAGTTGAGACCCCTTTGCTGGGCTTTCCCGCTTTTTCCTTTGGCAAAACTGCAAAAGGTTGCAAGTAATAATGCCAAAGAACATTCCCGAGAAAGTAAATTGAAAAGCCATTAGTTTACACACACTGAGGAAAAATAATGGAGTTTTTTTTTTTTGAAGCGAGAACATATTTACAACTCTTTTCTAACCAATTTCATATTAAATACAACATTTCCCCCCGTGCAGTCTCTAATTTAATGAGAACAAAAGGCGTTCTAAGACCCATTTACTCGGACCAATTGCCTCACATAATGAAGAAGGGGCTCCATTTCTATATTCCCCCCGAATCAACCTTCCCCACCCCCCCTCCAAACCCAGAACAGCTGAAATAATTCACAAGGCCGGCCAATGTCAAAGGCCAATGCCAATGCCATGCAGCTTCGTATGGGATTTTTCGCGTGGGCTTGGCTGAACTTCCATGGAAATTAAAGCACACGCCGAGCTGACTCGCACTTTTCTCCATATAAAATGCGAAATTTGGTTGAATTAATTTTTGATTACATTTTATTATCGTTTTTTCGCAAGGAAAAGGGTGGAAAAGCGATTGGCCCCAAGCTGATTGGGCTTTCCACATGCTTGAACACTTCAGAGCGTGTTTTTATTCCCAAAAGGAAACAATGGAAAGCGGAAATTTGAATGCGTAGAATCCCTTAAGGGGCGGGGGCATTCTTAAATGATATTAATAAGGAAATATTTTTTATAAATTTCGGAGGGTTGTTTAAGGTAATACAAGTAGAAGTAAGCCACAAGACCTAGCATTTATTTTGGTTTTACATTTAAATATTATATATAATAGCTTTCTTATATTTTTCATAAGCTTCTTTCAAATTATTAAATTCTTTAAACGAATTTATTCTTATATTCCCAACACTTCACTGCTCTAAGAAAATCCTTTACCCTTTTGTTCTTACTTAACATATTTAAAATAAATACTTCCCACAAGTCTCTGGGAGCCTTGTCAGAATAAATATTATAAAAGACCCAGCACATGTTTTCCCGCAAGCCCTAGCATTTATTTTTAAAGAAATTTGCATATAATTTGCACCAGCTTTTAAGCAAAAAAAATATATCATGCCCTCACTGAGCCGCTTAAATCTCCGTTCGAGCGAGTAGAAATTCCTGAAAAAATTCTTGAAATTGAAAAGCCATTGGAACATTGTGTGGCGGAAACAGAACGTTGAATGACATGAAACTTTGTATCTGCTTTTCCCTTTTGTTTCCTTGGCAGGCAAACAAAACTCTTGACTGAGCCAAGTGCAAACTTTGGAGAAAGTAAAGGAATTTTTAATATTGGGCGGCCTGCATCAGTCTCGCTGCATCTTGCAGATTGTTTTTTTGGGTTTATTTCCGAGATGAGCACACAAACTTAATCTCTTCCTCAACGTTCCACCTCCCCTCTGGAAAATCGAGTTTTATAAACACCAAGGACCAGTTTTTTAGGTTTTGTTCTTGGTAAACTGTTTTAAAAGTTTCGCCCATGGTGTTTGTGCGTATTTCGAGTATAAACAAATTCAATTTGTGGCTGTCATATCGTTCCTCTTGTTAACCCTGGCACAGGTTCTAAGTGCTTTGAAGAGCACAAGTCCAAGTGGACGAGAAACAGCATCCACATCGCTTGAGACGAAACAAAAATGTTGCTTATAATTTATCTGTGTGTGCGAATTTTGTTCATCCACTATATAATTTTGCTTTGTTTGCTTTTTCCCGAGGTATTTCTAAAAATGAGAATAAATCGTCTAAATACTCAAACCCCCGGGAACGGTGGACACATAGTAAACCCCACCCCTTTGTTATTAATGAAAGTTCTCTTGTTGAACAGAAATTCTAACGCATTTATTGGGTTATTGATGAAGGAATTTTAATGCAACCATTCAGCTATTGCTGCGAAAATAAAACCACACCATAAATTCACAGCCAATTTTATTTTTGATTTGCTGAAAGCTGTATGGAAAATAAAACCAATTTCCCAAAATTAACTGCCTCTCCCACCTCGAAAATGTTTTTGTTTAAACAATGGCCTGCCACTAATTGATCAATGCAGAATGCGAAGAGTAAAAACATGTACCTTGTACATTGATTAGGGCCTAATCAAAAACTAAACAAACATGTTTTTTGTTTAATTAAAAGTGGATTCGATTTGGAAATTAAATTTGTTAAATACTTACAAGGCAACGGATATTTTGTGATAATATTTAATCCCTTAAAACAATAAACTCTATGGTAAAAAAAAATCAGTAAAGCACATATGTCGCCTGATAGCTTGATAACTTAAACCCACATGGTTTGTTGTTTTTTTTTTTGCGGATTTGGGACAATATGTTACGCATGTAAATGGCTTCATTCATAAAAACATGTTTGCATTAATCCAAACAAAAACAAACTAGAGAGAATATAGTTTTTACTTTTTAGAACTTTATATTCTAAAAGTGTTGTGTTAATAGAACTTTAAAAAAATATAATAAATTAATCACTCTTTATGCTTCTTAGTATAAAAAAAGATAAATATATTTTAATTATTAATATAAAAACGCTTTTATATCAAAACCAATCACATTTACTTGACTGCTCTTTAATATTAAATTTTTTTCAACATATTAATGCCGTTTTCGTTTAATAAATTCATTTATTCTCGTGATGAAAAACTGAAAACTGATAAAATCACACACAGTGGGCGTGACAAGTGGGGGCGGACGGTCAGTCGTGAATTCGTGTCGCGAAATGGGCTGTCAATATCAAAATAAATAAAAGCAAGCAAAGAGCAAAGCGTGAGCGTAAACTGATGTCTGACATTGAATTTATTATTACTTATGATGATGCTACTGGAGGGGAGGCTGGCAGGAGGGGGCATCCGAGTGAGTACTTAAGCAAGGCCAATATTGATTTTGGCAGCTCCCGGTGATTATCCCGGGACAGATGCAAATATCAGGAAGAGCGTGTATGTGTCGGGCACACGGCAAACAGATAAAAGCGGGCAATAAATCTCCGGCGACATTGAAGCAACGCATAAACCGGGCAGCCAAGAGTGTCAGAGCCGTAAAAGCTGGCTCAAAGCAATCTCAGTGCTTAAATCGAGCCCAGAGCCAATTAAAGCTAAAGGACGCACCCCCGAAAAAGAAGAGAATTCCATGGCAAATTGATGATAAAATATGCCTTGTTCCACCTGCAGCGAAATGGGAGCACACACACACACGAGGAGGTTAATGCATAATTTATAATTAAGCAGCCAGCCAGCGCTTTGTTGTCCGCTGTCAACGAAAACCGAATGGATGGGAAACTTAGGGGATAAGGCCAGGGCTAAAGTCCATTTCATGCAATATTTACTGCGGCGACAACGCTGCGTATGCTTTATATTTTTTGTGAGCCGAGGCTTCAGCTTAGTCTGCTGCACAAAAAACGAAAAGGAATCAGCTGATTGATGGTACTTCCGGCTTTCCGGGGCTAAGAAGAATGTAATACAGATACAAAATTATTATGAAATTGTATTTCTTCATTTTTTCTCTCTTCTCTGCGGGAAATTGGGCGAGGACAAGGCTTACAGTGGCCTAAGCCCGCTAAGCTTAATTGCAGCAATCTTCCCTAAAGCCCACAAAGTGTTTCCAGGTCTTGGCAGGAAAATAAGTTTATATAAATTAAGCATAGTATTTATCTGCGGTTGAATTTAAGTTCATAAATAGAACTTAATCTGGAATTAAATGCAGCTGAAATACTTTGAGAAAAGGGCACAAAACGGTTTATTTGGTATGTTTGCAAGTTCTTTAAGAAAATAGCAAACAAAAATATAACTTTGACTTTTGTCAACACATTTTAAATATTGTTACAAATAATTTTAACTTTTTTAGCACACATTAATTATTTTAAATTAAAAATAAACTAAAGTTTTTAAACTTCTTGAATCTTCTCATTATTCTCTAATATTTGTATGCAAACAATTTACAAGTGTCTTTAAAAATTTGCAATTAAAAATTAATTATTAAATTCCTCACTGAAATTTGTCCCCTCCCCAACTTCTTTGCTATTTTTAACACTCATCTTTACTTCTAAGGCGAACTTTTGACTTTAATTGAGGTCCTGAGACGGGTAGCAGCCAAAGTTAAATTGACAGGCGTCTGTCCCAAGCCGCTGGGAAATCAATTTCGACACATCAGACAAGCGGTTGGAGGCACAAAAAAAAGGTAGCAAGGTTTGCCATAAATTCCCGGTCATGTGTTCCAGAGCTAATCCCACCCAGAACCAGAGAACCCAGAACCCAGAACCCGATGTGTGAAACCCGGCGGAATGCTAATGAACGGAAACAACACGGCAGATGGCCGCCAAGCTGATTAGCAGCAGGTAAATACGGCTCATTGCAACTCACCTGGCGAGATGCAGGGACCAGGAGCTCAATGTCAATGTCAATTCCGTAAAATTTCACTTGCATTCACTTTCAGTATTGCGTATACGCAACGCGGGACACTATATATTCGCAGTTCGTAAACGGTTTATCGCGCTCCGTCGAATTTAATTGATTTGAATGGGATTTTTATTTCATTTTTATTCACGTTTTTATGAGTTTACAGGTCCCATTACGGACATCGGCAACGAGGTGCGATGACTGCTTAGAAATGTATTTCTGAAACGCAAACGACGACCACCTGCGTTGCGACTCGCTCGAGCACAGAAAGCGAACTGAGGTTGCCGTCGGACTGGACTTGAGTTCATCCAACCGGCCCACTGACTGACTGATCAGCCGAGGCCCCGGCACGAAGGCGTCCGGCGGAATCCTTTCAACATGTTGCCCCAGAGACGGCGCTCTGCGCAGGCACCGAAAGGCGGCGACAACCAACTGTTTGATTTGGCGGGAAACTGGCCCAGCCTTGGCAACATGTTGCCGGCTCCAAGCATAAATATTATTATTATTTATATCACTCTTAGCAGCAATGAGGAAGGGGGGCATAAACAGTAGGCCGACCGCAGAAATTAACAAATCGTAACGCAATTAAGCAGGCGTTTATTCGCCAAGGTCACGTCGTCTTTGCCTGGAGGTCAGTTATCATTAGACATCACTGCGAGTTTTGTGGTAATTCGTTTGAATTATATTACAAGAGTGTATTATTAGAAATTAGGAAGTATTTAAGTACATTGTGAATATTATTTATATTTTATATATATTTTTTCATCATATGATTATCTGTACCGTGAAAGTGAAGCACAATTTTGAGAGAATGTACTAAAAGCTCTAGGGAATTGAAAGTCCTAAGGGAGAGGCTCGAACAAAAATTAAATAAATATAAAATATATAATAAACTATAAGAACACATTAAATTTTTTCTATAAATTCGATTTATTTATCAACTACGAAGCTTTAACAAATTTAACAAGTTTTACAAACGAACAAACAACGCGATGTGCAGGTGCCCAGGGTGTGGCACGTGTGTGCATGTGTGAATTGGGATAGAAGGGTGAATGGGACTGGGACGGGGACGGGGAGGAAGTGCATCCAATGGAGATTAGACTATGACAAACTGGGACTTCACTTCAGCTTCTTGAGAAAGAAGCGGTTGGGAGGACCGTAGTTCGTGGCAGGCACATGGACGGGAGCCAGGCGCTGCTCCGGCTGCTGCTCCTCCACGATGATGGGCGCCATCGAGGGCTCCTCAATGGCCAAAGCAGAGGGAGCGGTGGCAGGAGGCAGGTACTGATTGGCAGGAGCGGCGGGCAGAGTGGTCTGCACCTCCTCGCCGGTGTAGGCAGCGGCAGTGGGAGGACCATAAATCGCGGCGGGCACTGGCACGGCTGCGGGCTGCTCTACTTCCGGTTCCGGAGCCAGAGTGGTGGGTGGCAGGACATCAGCGACCTCGGCGAGAGGAGCAAAGTCCTCGGCGGTGGCCTGGCGGGGCTCCATCTCGGCTGGGGGCGGTCCATAGACGGGGGCCTCCTCCTTCTTGGTCTTGTACTTGATGAAGTACACCTCGGGCTTCGAGGGCTTGGTGGGCGGCGGCGTGGGGATGACAATGTCCTGCTCCTGCTCCGGCTTCTTGTGCAGCACGTAGATCAGGGTCTTCTCCTCGTTCTGAGGTGGAGGTGGCACGACTGGCGGACGGATCGCCGGGGCGGACGGGGCCTTGATGAACACGATCTTGTAGTGCTTCTGCTTGGGACCCTGCTGGTGATGGACGCGCGTCTGGATGGCATCCTCCTCCTCGAAGTCCTTGGGCGGCACATGGACGTAGATGTGCTTGTGAACCTTGGTCTCCTGGGGGCCATTGTTATAGCCACTGGCGTGCTGCACTCCCGACAGGCGGTGGGCCATGTTGTAGCTGTCGTCGTAGGGATTCAGGGGCTCAGCGGAGGCGGGTGCAGTGGGAGCCACGGGCTCAATGGCGTCCAGGTGCATCTGGGGCGGCAGGTAGGTCTGCTGGGGTGCCGCGAAGTTGGCGAACGACTGCTCCTGGGGCAGGGATTGGTAGATTTGCGGGGCCTGGGGATGAACTGATTGGAGAAAGGGGTTAAATGGGGCTTTACAAATTGGAATATAAATTTAAATCAATTTAAATTACCTGATTTTAATTTAAGGACATATTTTAGCAGAGAATAAGCAATACAAACAATTTAATTTACGTTTTTTATCTAAACTAAAATTATTTAAAAATATTTTCCAACTTTTTTATTAATCCTAATTGATTATAAATTTCAAAATAATTAGTTTTTTAATAAATTTAAGTTCCCAAAAGGGGAAAGCACTAAAATCATATATTTAAATATTTTTAACAGCTTTAAATACTTATTGGAATATCAAAAAATAATAGTTTACTAATAAATTGATGCTTCAAAACATTTAAATATGTATGTTTTACATTTAATTTTACTTTAATTTTCATTCAAAGCTTAAGTGTTTTAAATTATAGTAATACCCAAAAACAATTTCTAAAAAAACTAAAGACTGTCCTGGAGCCCGAAGCACTCACCATTCAGTGGCAAAGCCCGCTGGCTCTGCTGCTGCGGTAATCCGTGGTAGGCGTAGGGCGATGGTGGCTCCGGACGGGCCAGAGAAGTGGCCACCAGCGAGGCGACGCACACGGCGAACAGGGAGAAGACACGCATGATGATGTATCCTTTTTGGCGACTAAAACCCGTAATCCTTTTGGCTCGATGTGGAGGAGGTGGTGAAGCTTCGATGGAGAAGCTCGACGGTGGACTGATGCCGAGTTGGACGCTGCGATGCCAATTTATATGATTCGATGTCCGACGACGACGCTGAGTGCTCGAAATCTCATTACAAAAGGTAAACGAAAAAGTGGATTTAATTAAGCATCAAAAGAGACGCGAGAGAAGAGAGCTTGGCCAGCTTGGCCAGCTGAACTTGGCCAAAAAGCGAGGCGGCAGAGGCCGAACTGCAGAGAGACACGTGTCTTTGGATGTGCACAAGCGCGAAATTAGAGCAAAAACCCGGCTGCGAATTTATTGCTTTAAGCGTTAAACGAACCTCCTCATAGCCCACAGGGGGCTAAATGGAAATACACCTACAAAGAGTCTGAAAATCAACACCCTGCACAGGAAGAAACTATAGGTTTTTAATATGTAAGCTTTGGGATACCTCAGGAACATAAAATATTGGGATAATATATGTAGGTAAACCCAGAAACATATTTAGAATAAAAAAAAAAACTTAAAACCAAAATACTCCCTGATTTTGTGGTAAAATATTTATTCTTTATTTAATAAATTCCTTGAAAACCTTATTAAACCCTTAGGCTTTTCTTTAAGTGTGCTGGGTAGGCCCCCATAACGTTTTGTATAACAACACTCTCATGCAAGTATCTCGGATCTTTTGCCTCGTATCTCATGGCTCCTATCTCGTATCTGTAAGATGCAGCAGCCGGCGCAACCTTCGGCAGAGTGCGCCAAGTGTTATTTTCACAATTGGAGCGCACTTAAATCTCGGCCTGGAAATGGAAAGTGACCCACGATTACACACTCGACCGAGTCCCATTGATGAACTTCATTCATGTGACGCCTCGAGGAACTTGTTTGGAACCAGTTTTGGGATCTTGGGTCAAGTGATTCCCCCAGTGAATTGTTCATCCGGCCAGCAAGTTAATCCATTTCTTCACAGGATTAAAATCAAGCTAAATATATGTAAGTATAAATGATAATAAAATATTAATTTTGTTTATAATAATTAATTACTATTTTCAAATGTTCTATCAGAAGGATTATTATATCTAACGGATTCTATTGCAATTCTGGTCCTAGTACCATTAATGTTAAGAATCCAATTCAATCTTGTAAAAGCAATAACTGCTCGATATGCTTTCTGTACTCAAAGTAATTAATTTATTTTTGAGTTTTGATTTATTTTCCTTAACCCTCACCTCCTCAATTTCAGTATTATTTTTAGCCCTTGTTTAAACCCTTAATTAAGACTATTCTTAGCCATAAAATTCCTTGAAAACCTCCTAAAAATAAACATAACCCATGAAACCGCAAAAATAACATCAAAGCGAAGGGCTTTTCAAGGCCAAAACAAAATTTCCCCCAAACTGTCAACCGAATGCCGACGGCGAGTACTTTCAACACCTACGACCCACGACAAACAATTACGAAACAATCGTAACAAAATCAAAATCCAAATCAAAATCAATTTTCAAATTGGAGCCAAACAAGACGAAATGGAAACAATAAGCAATAAGTAATAAAACAAAACAGCAGCTAACCAAATAAAGTGAATAGCGAGCGGCGTTTAATTGGATTTGGCTTCGAGATCCAGAGGCACAGAGACCCGGAGACCCACAGATCGGGAGTTCCGCCGAGTGGAGACACTTGTCCACTTTGCTGTCCACACACAGAAATCCAAAAAATCAAACACACAAAAAAAACATCATCAACATCATTAATCGTAATTGCAGCCGACGCATCGGAGAAATGTCGAGTGCCCATGTAGGTACTCGTACTTGTCCACCGAAAACCTGAGGCTGGGGGGCGTCTTTTTTTATATATACATACTGGCAACAAGGTTGCTGTGGTGGCTTTACGTCACCGATCGAATCGAATCGATTGGAAATTGGTGCACTTGGCCACCGAAGAAGAAGCCCAAGAGTCGTCCGTCGATGACAGCGGCCAGAAGGGCTCGCGACATCCCAAGAAAAAGAGCAGGGATGCGCAGGGAGTGTGTTTGTTATAAGAAAATATTTATTTATATTTATTAAATATTAAAAACAAAATAAATCAAGGTTAACATAGATTTAGGAATTTATTTGTAAGTAAACCTCTTTAGATCTCAGCTTTAAAGCTTCTTAAATATTATTTCTGGACTCCATAAAATTCCAAGAATGCATTTTAGACAAACCCAATATATAGTTTTCTTATATTATATTTTTTTAAATTCCTCGAAACTCCTTAACATTTATTTTAATTAACATTCCATCCCTGCCCAAGCCAGAGAGAGTAAGAAAGACCAAAGGAGCTGCCGCAGATTGTGTCATCGAAAATTCGAAATTGGGTGAAAACCAGGTCAACAGTGCAGTAGCCCAGCCATCATCATCGATGAGTTATTGATTTGCACCGAAGATCCCCGCCACCGCCGAAACTCCTCCACTCGTCTTGGCCAGCTTGGCATTGGCTTTGTCTTCGCTGCCCTTCGTCCATGGGTTTTCCATTGGAGCAGCTTAAAAATAGACAGAGCCAGCGGCCGGGGGATGCGCCACTTGACTTGCCACTTGTTGCACTCAAGTGCCACGCACGCAGCCCCAGCAAATACAAAGGCTACAAAAGCCAAGAAAGAAGTCCAACGCAAAGGGGGCAGAAGCTTTGGGGCTTTGTCATTGAAATGTGAACCCACAAAAGTCGATTAGTTGGCCAATGGCAGTGGCTAAGGAGAGGCGTCGCATTCCATTCCATTCGCCGGAGAATGCGTAGGTCAAATGGCGCTAAAAAAGAGTGCCGAGATGGACCTTGTGGCTTAAGTGGACATAATGATACGGATGCCACTAGATATTATCTTAAATAATTTTAAAATAATATAATTTTATTTAAGGTAAAGAAATACTATTTTAAGAGATTGCTTTAATTAGAAATTTAATATATTTCAAATAATTATAATTTTTAGTAGACACTTTAATAAACAAAAAAATTATTTAGCCATATAATTGAATTAAATTATAAATTAAATCAACATAATTTAATTTTCTGAAAAAAGGTATTAAGTATAGTATTGAATAACTCACCGCCACAAATAATATAGTCGAAGCTTAAAAATTCACACTCAATTTTCTTTCACCTCAAAAAAGCCACAAATTAAGCTCAGCTTTTTATCAATTTGACTTCCACATAATCAAAATCATTCACTGAATTCCCAGAAATACCTAAACAACCAAATTAAATAATTTACCTACACTCCAATGGCAAGTGTATTTTTGTACTTTTACCACACAAAATGCCGAAAGAAAAGAGTAAAAATAAAATGCAGGCAGAAAACATGCAAATCACGCTCCAAAACAAAACAAAAATAGCAAATATGTGTTATAGTTTTGACTGATTTTCAGCCCACAAGATGTGAATTATGACAAATGGCAGACGAATGTGTGGTTGGTGGCCGGCTTCCTCCCCTTTTCCGCGGATTTAAGCCACGTTGACAAATCGTTCGGCTAAGTGACTTAATGGCCATGCCCGGAGGAGCATAATGATGATGATTACAGCGATCGGCGGCATCGATTATCTCGTTAATTAAAGACTACGGACAGGCACACCGTTTTCAAGGTCGTTCGATTTTAGCACACCTACCGGAGGGGGGCCCTTTATCATCACCATCGCCTCTGCCCTGGCACAACCTGTGGGCAGTAATTAAAATTGGAGCAAGTGAAGTGCTCCGTTTTTTATTGTTTTCCTGGCATTTTCGTGGGCGGTTGCCGTGGCTAGGTTCCTATGGCAATGTTAATGAGGCTAATGCCTAGTCTTGGCCTGCGGAGAAGGAAACAAATTGGATTTAAGGGCTGAGTTTGGGTGTTACTTCCCCTTATTTCCATGTACAGCTAAGTGCTGTGGATTAGTCAGGTGGTAAAAATAAAATTTAATTACAGACTTTTAAGGGCTCAGGGAATTCCTTAGTGGTTTTAATTATGCGAGGGAATTTCGGGTTAAGTTTAATTATCAAACAAAGTACTTATATAAGATTCAGAAAATTACCTAAATAATAATATTTATAATAAAATGTTAGCAAGAAATTTACCATTACAAAAAGGCCTCAAAACTCCACATAATTTCTTGATAAGTTCATGAATTGTTTGCTGTATTTAACGATGATAGAAATAAATAAAATACTCAGCAAATAATTATTTATTAATTTTTAAAACCACACATTTACTCTTTATTTTAATAAGATCTTCCCTTTATAAAACTAAGCCCGACTTTGGTAATTTTTCCTGCCACTCAGAGGTCAGAAACCAAAACCGAATTCAAGCCCACTTTTGCGGTGGAACAATTGTCTTCGACATGTGGCCAAATATTGACATTGAATTATAATGCCCATTGAGACGAGCCACAATCAAAGGCCTATATATAGAGGGGCACACACTGCACACTCATTACACACCGAAAAGTGGAGTGTAAGCAGGAGAAATAATAACATGGTTAGCAGCGAACAAAGGCGAACGAATGTCACTTACTCTGGGGGCTGGTCAAGGGTTAAGGGCTTTTCTTTTGGATTTTCCAGCAGCAGCAGCTGACAGCTGTCGTTCAGAGATATCTTTGCAAATCGATTACTTCAAATGCTGCTGCTGCTGCCGGGCATCTCGAAGATATATTTCATTGAATTAAGTGCCCGGCTAAATGCTCGGTGAGCCGCAATTTGTATCTGGCGCTTTTGTTTATTTACGCTGTCATCTCCCATTGTTTGGCACTAGTTTCGGCCCCCTCTCTGCCTCATTTGTTAGCCATTTGCAGTCACTAACAAATTCGCTTGTCAGGCCGCAGCCTTTGCTCTTTGGTGGGGGCCGTCATCTCTGTTTGCCCCGGCTGGCAATTAAAAATGTATTTACCAGCGAGCGCACTTGGCCATTGTGGAGCACTTATCGCACGACTCTCGACCAGTTCCCATTCCCATTCCGCTTTATTTGAGGGCCTAAAGCCAGTCGAAGGACTCGCCCGTTCGCTAAATGGCCGTAACTAAGTTTCGAGTCGTGTCTTTAAGCCCACTTGTCGTATACTCGATGCGCGATCATAGTCGCCCCCTGGCGCCATCTACATGTCAGGCCGATCGACGTCTTATCACTCTTCTTCTTCTTCGTCTTCCCCTGCCTTGAGCATGTTCAGGCTTTAAAAGAAAAATCGTCAGACGCAAAAAAAAAGAAAAAATAAAACAAAAAAAGCTTTGGAGAAGCCAAACAAAATTAAAGGCAAACAAAGAGCACATGGAGTAAGGTTAGTGGGGTTTAGTATTTGTGCTAGGCAGTACCTCTTAGTTTAGTATTTGGTACTATAAATATTAAATATTAACATAATTATAATAAGTTTCAGTATTCATATGAGTGTTGTTGCCATCGACTGCTGCTCAACATTTAGCACAAAATAGAGATGATAAAATAATAAAAATATAATCCTATGGCGTTACTCATCTTATTTCATACGGTGCCTTTTCTAAAATCTAAATAATTCAACAAATAAAATATAATAAATAAAAATAAATAAAAAATATTATATTTTTGTAAACTCCCTCGACCGAATACACCCTCACCACCCCTTCATATAGGGTACTCAAAAAATTAAAAGAGATAACGTTGAGACAAAAGCATTCGGCGGCTATCGACTGCAGCAAAAGCGGGCACAAACACTTACTTTTAGTAGCTCACGCGAAGATCGTCGGAGAGGTACAACCTGTAGCCCATATCCAAAAGCAAGCTGAGTATACGGAATATCCCAGAGCAATGCAAACGCCAGGTGACAGTGATAGTCAGGTAGGGCACAAATATGTCTTATCTATGCGTGATTATAAATAGCAGTTTATCTTTTTTTAAAGCTTATTTTGGTGCAGCAAAATCTACGAACTCTGCCTGAGGAACTGGTCAGGAGCCATGCTGACCATGTGGAGCAGCTGGACCTGAGTTACAACAGCCTGAAGGATCTGTCTTGGCTGGCGGAGTTTGAGCAGCTGCGTCATTTGGTCCTGGACAGCAATCGTATGCACGAGGCTCATTTGAGGACCCTTACAAGGCCCATGCCACAAGTGGAGATCCTGATGTTGAACAAGAATGAGGTGGGAATAAATAACATTAACATTAATTTTTAAATATATATTTTTCTGAATTTATATTGCTTATCAAATTTTCTTATTTGCGCTTCCAGTTCAGTGACCTGCCCACCACCATGCGACTGATCCGGAGATTCTTTCCCAATTTGGAGTATCTGAGCCTCCACGGCAACCCGATCTGTCCCGATGGCCTGGAGCTGCAGCCCTTCTCCAGTTACCTGCGCTACGACTACGAGTACTACAGGTGTGTCTTCGGGTTAATGCCTGTCGAATCTATAATTAGTTTTGTATTTGCTTGCAGTAATTACATTGCACAGTCGCTGAGCAAACTGAAGTTTCTGGATCACGGGCTGGTTCAACGCACCTATCAATACGAGAGTTTTCCACTCAAAAGCTATGCTGGCAGGCAGCTCGTTAAAACAACGAGTTTTTAAGATGAAAGA
>JAEIIL010004484.1:0-12145 GCA_018905715.1 Drosophila lini | reverse complement strand
CTAAGAGCTTTTCGAGTCTTATTTCTAAATAGTTAAAAGTACTTTCCCTTGACCATAACTTTTTATTCAAAATAAACTCTTGGAAAACCCTTTAACTTTATGATTTCAAGCAAAAACTCTTGAAACTAGCACAAAATGTACAAATCGTTTGTTAAAGTGGTGTCCTTAGCTCATACCACAAACTTTTTGCAACAACTGTGACAAATTCCATCAAAAGTTGCATGTCCAAAGTTTTTTGTGTGTGTGTGTGTGGAGAGTTCCTTTTTCCTATCTGAATCGGCCACAGAGAGTTTTTCGCTTTGGCAAAACAAATGAAAAGTGCATGTCCCCTCCCACACACACACACACGGAGGGACTAATTGCGGGGTCAGCCAGGATAGACATGAAATCAGAAGCTAATTGTAAGGGCTTAGCAGGAACTACATACCAGTGTGTGTGTGTGTCAATGAACCGATGACTCCACGCTCATTTAGCTGAGATCTTTCAAAATCTGCCTACGCCAATTGCGGGGGCTAAATATGCGTATAATTGAATTATACCAATGAGGAAAGAAACGTAAATTTCGTTTGGTTAGTTCAAAGTTTAATTACGTATACGCAGTGAAGACATCATCCGCAATTACGCTGACCATTTATTTTCTTTGTATTTTTGTATATTGTAGCAATTTACACAGCCGCAGGTCATAGAGCAACTGGCCTATGTTCTCCTCGTCATCGGAGCTGTGATGTTCTTCATGAGCTTCTTGGGCTATCTGGGGGCCATGCGCGAGTCTCGCTGTCTGCTGTCGACGGTAAGTGAATAATAATGAATTGAATGCAATGGAAATCTACATTGGAAGTTATGGGGAGAACAAGAAATAATTTTAGATATTTTTTGAAGGGTTAACTTAGATAACATGTTAAAATATTGAGTTTTTAGGACCATTTAATACATCTTAAAGAACTTATAGAATTTCCTATTTATTATTTAATATGTCATTGCTCTATAATATATTTAATTTCCCTAAAAATTCCTTGACAACGTTGTATTTCAGTTGTAAAATCTGTGATTTTTCTGTTGCAATATCCAACATCTTCTGTGCCGGACCCAAAACGCAATGTCGCAAATTTGCATTTCCCCCTTTGCAATCAATGAGCCCAATCAGAGCTCGCAGCTTTACGGTCTTGCATCATCGATACATTGTAAATGAAAGATGCCCAGTTACTTCGGGGACTGAGATTCGATTCGAGTTTTGGCCGATTGCCAGGCATTTTCAATTGCAGACGTTTTTGTTTGCAAGCAGCCGAAACTTTTCCGTTTGCTGAAGAGGATTTCTTCAACCATTTGACTTTGACTTTTGGTTGGAAAAGCCAGGGAAGATACACCAGAGAAAGTTGTATGATAAATTATCGGATATATGTATGTACATAGATACAGGTATGCCTGAACGATTGGTTTCCACACAGAGAGCGACCCTCGTGGCAAGCCCTTCTCTTGGCCTGTGAGTGGAATGGTAATTTCTACCGCTTGCAAGAATAATTTACATTTACAAGTGACCGGGGGGACTTTCTATGGCAGAGAGTACGCACTCAGGTGATTGCAGTAATTAATAAACATTTTATCACATTTACCTGCATTATTTACACTCGCCGGTTGACTGACTGACTGGTCGGTCGCACCCACCTTTTTTCTGGGCTTGGCTTGGCTTGGGCGAGTTTAATTGCAGCGACAAAAACAGGTGAATTTTCAATGTATGTTACCAAGGGAGCCATGACAGAGGCGAGCGAATTGCGCATGCGCACCGTTGCCGAACACGCGACCTGCATGCGACCCTCTTGGGCGCAATTTGCACTTAAATTAGCCAAGGCCAGGCCATTTGGTTAACGCATCCCAAGGCCGTTAAGGCCCGGCTCAGCTCACCGCATGGCTAATGTGTCTTAGCATTGATTTTTTTATTATGTGTATTTATTTTGGCCCAGCCAAAAGCTAAGAGATTGCTAATAGCCGTCGCACTTAAACGCTTTCAAATCGCTACACTTGGCATGCAAACAAAAACGAAAGCAAAAAAACAAGTGAAGCTGAGCGACTCAGTGAGCTTGCATGTGTGTATCCGACAGATACATGGGCAGCCAGCCAGCCAGTCGGCTACCACCAACGCCCACGCTGGCTCAGATTAAATGCCGCCAGGCGTAACAGCCGCAACAACGGGCTACTAAAACCGAGAATATCAGGCCAACGCATCATGCACAGCGAGAAAAGATTGTGTGTTTTCTATTCGCCCAGAATATACTTGTTCTTAAACGTTTTTAGCCTTTTCTTTCGGTGCATTTCTTGGCTAGCCATTCGAGAGTAGAATAAAAAGCCGCAAGTGCTTTTTACAAAACATGCAGCAAAGCATTGAGGAATGACCTTCAGCATTATGCACTGCACGCTGCGACCTCCCCCGCCCCCACGCCCATCTGCCCATCCATATCCGAGTATCTGAGTATCTGTATCTATCCGTGGAATTCCGTGGGCATGTGTGTGTGTGTGTGCGGGCCAAAACTCACCACCAGCGACAAATGCTGCACATTTAGCTCAGGGTCAAATGGCTAGATGTTTCTGCACGGCTCACCAAGTGGCCAACGAATTGGGTCAACCGAGCACTCAAGTATTTCAAGCAAAATAAATTAAATTCTTACTTAACTTAAATAAAATAATATAATATTTTATTTTTAATTACCTTTCCAGTATGGCACCTTTTTGATCCTGCTTTTGGTGGCCGAGATTGTGGCCGGCGGACTGGCTGCCTTCTACAAGGACAAGGTGCGGGCTGAGAGCAAAAACTTCCTGCAGACAACCATTACCAGCTACTCGCTGGGCGAGAATGTGGACGCCACCTCGCTGATGTGGAACCAGCTGATGGGCAACTTTGGCTGCTGCGGCATCTCCGATTATCGTGACTTTGAGGCCTCGCCGGCGTGGGTTAGCGGCAAGGGTAATCGCACCATTCCCGATGCCTGCTGCATCCTCAAGGATGTGGCCAAGCTGGTGCCGCGTGACGAGGACTGCACAACCAATCCCAGCGACAGCAACAGTTTCTACAAGAAGGTAAGTAAATCTAGGTATATCCTCTGACTTTACTATATTTTAACCTTTTTTTCAGGGCTGCTACGAGGTCTTCACCGAGTGGCTGATTGGACAACGGGAGCTGATCATCGGCGTCATTGTGGTGGGCATTGTCCACCTGGTCCTCATTATCCTGGCCTTTGCCTTGTGCAAGGCCTTTGCCAAATACAACGACATGCGCCTGTAAATCGAAGGAGGTGTTGTTTCGAGAGTTAGCAAAGTAACCGCATAAAGGAGCCAAAACAGCAGGACAGTGACAGTGAAGAGCGACGATCCCTCCTAGAATCCCCCAGAAAACGATACAACAACAACACCCTACCGAACACCGCGACGTGCTCAACAACAACAACAACAATGGAAACCAATTACTCTGCATTTGCCGCATGGAACGGGTCAGAACAGTTACACTTTCACACAGAAAACAGTTTAATACAAGCTCTACTCTAACGATAAGCTAAGATCATAGCCAGCATAATCCATTTACCGATAATATTCAAGAATATCTCTTAAAGAACAAGTGTTGCTCAAAACGGAGACGGACGGAAAGGGACATAAAAAGTCGATGATCGATCGTAGTTGAGGTTTTACGACGAAAAACTTACTTGGAATATTTATTTGTAAATCTGTTTTGATAGCAGTTTTAGTTGTTAAGTAGTAAACGGCAATATGCGTAAATATTGCAACTATTTTTCTTAGTCTTTTTAACATTTTTGTTATGCGAAAGAAGCAAAAACCACTCAAAAACATCACATAAAAATAAGATAACAAATTTTGAGATCGACGGAACGACGAACCATGAAATCAATTTTGAAAGATGACTTTTAACGAGGCATAAGTTTCGTGTGCCGCATGGAGCATTACGGAAGCATAAATACAAGCACTCATACATACATACATATATATACAAGAAAAAATATTGAAAGAAATGGCATTGACATTGTACTAGTATGTGTATTAGTTGGTAAGTCTCTAACCTTAAGTTGTAACTTTAGTTGTTTTTGCTATGGCTATCCTTCGAGTTTTTAACTACATATGCCGGCCAGCACGCACCGTGTCGTGCTGCGGCTCTTTTGTTAAAAATGAATGTTGTACATTTTTGAATTCTATATATACATATATAACTCTATTATTAATGCATATTATATACACGTATGTCTGTAGTTTAATTAATGTACTTTTTGGAAACAGCGCGCAATGAAAATCGCAATCGAAATCGAAAGCATAAAAAGCATTAAAAACCCAAAACACAACACACAAGCAAAAAACTATACAAAAAAAAAATCCCCACATGAACGCGAGGCAAAATGCAATTTAAAAATGTACATTTCTGAACGTGAATGAAAAGTAATTAAAATAAAGAAAAATTAAATCCAACTCGATGGTGATTTTGAATATTTAAAAATGGTTATTTAACACCTGGTTGGTGTTGGGTTATGCTTCGGTGAGTGGAGCAAGCTAATAAGAAAATATTTGGTGAAAAAAATGGAGAGTAAATTAAAAAATACAAATCTGAATATTTTACAAATTATTGTGAGAGTAAAATATATATTTATCACAAGAAACTACTGAATAATTCGGGGCAAAACGAACCACTTCTTAAAAATTTGTTGTGGCGAAGCGGCTCAAGCTAGTTTATTAAATTAAATACCACAAAATAGCACAACCTTTCTTTAATTTGGTGTTAAATGTATTATTTAAAAATGTTTAGAGGTGTAGAAGTAATGCGGAATCTGCCGAGTGTCTTCCACAAAAAAGTAACGTTTTCCTAACAGATTTTATTCAGCCTTTCGTAGCAGTCAGCTTTGGAAAGTATTCAACAACGGGAGAAAATGTTAAGCTCAACACCAATGTTAACTAAATGTTAACCAATTCGCCAACATTTAGCTTAAAGCCCAAACGAAGGCGCCAAAACCGCCTGAAAATTTGAATAAGAAACTCGGAGATGTGCTAGCAATTTGCTATTATTTATTTGTATTTTTTTCCATAAATAAATTGTATATATAGACGTTGGTTTCTGCTGTAGCTAAAATGATTTAGAGTACTTAGTTGTTAGACTGGAAACAACAACCGTGTAAATGATATATTTCTTAGTTGTCTCTTAAAGTTGCATAAAATTGGAACCCAACGGAATAGTTTTTGTTCTTATTTGGCAAAATGTACGTACGGATATATAGTATGTTCCCCCACCGCTTATCCTCGCTAGCATATACTAGTATTTGAAATAGTTGAAACGCTTTAAGTACATACGGATCGCGTCAAGTCGCAAATAAAATTCGATTTTCCTGTTTAAAAAACCACACGCACTCTATCGCTAAGCTACTTGGAATATATAGTGTGTGTATAAATAGAGGCTGTATATTGTAGTTGTTCGTATATAGAATAGTAATGGATACATATGCCTGCATTATGCTATTGGAATACTTGTCGTGATGACCTCACAGAGCGGCTGTATTAGCAGCATATTCTATATGCTATATAAATATGTATTCTAAGTCCCCTTCACCATCGCCCGCTAATCCTCCGATATTATCTCAGTAGTGTAAATTATTGTAGCCAAGCCCATAAAGCTGGATTGGGATTGTGTGTTTCCTGGAGTGTGAACAGAATGTGTGATCAAAAATATAAGCGCCTTGAAAGTTGTCCTTCTTTTTGGAATTATCTCTCTAATTATCGCATTTGGAATCAGAGATCAGAGATCGCAGACCTAAGCTAAACTTGGAGTTTACAAAAAATAAACCTAGAAAATCTTGCTCACACTTTGTGTTAAATTCAATACATAAATCGAGATAGATCATATCTCATCGCTCATCATCCCACCAACCAGCCTTTGGTCCTCAATTCCCAGCGGCCAGAGGATCCTCATCGAAATTGGGATTGCTCAACAACGGCACAGAGAAGTCCACCATGTTGGGATAGACCAAAAACTTGTTGACAGCCTCACACAGCTTGCTCTCGATGACATTGGTTACGATCGACCAGTCGACGGACTTGTCGCCCACTTGGGGCTTGGTGGATATCCACAGGCGTGGCGGTCCCCGGAAGCTGACCCACACCCGGTCGGAGGGCGGTGGCGGTACGTTCAAGGTGCCGCGCGCCACCATACCCTTGAGATCAACGCGCAACGTGATGTTCGCGTTCATGTTCTCCATGGCGCGCTGCACGTACGGCAGTTCGGTGGCGTATTGGAATAGATTGGAGGCGGCTATGCGATCCACAATCTTGAAAATGCGCCGCGCATTGCCAGGCGAATTCTGGAAGAATCTGCAAGGGGAGAAGGTTGGTTAAATTCAAAAGAACCCTTTCTATACTAACTCAGTCCCAGCGGGATTCTCCTGGGCATTGCCCGGCGGTGGGCTCTCGGATTCCGTGGACGAGCCACCGGAGCTCTCGGCATCACTGTCATAGATGACATTCTCACTGCCCACATCCGTATTGCTGCGCAAATCCGGCGCCAGCTCAGGCGCAAATGAAGCTGTAGACATCGCTGATTCGGCAGTCATTGGTGACTTGGATTTACCACGAATCCTCAGTAGATTCAGCTTGGTGGTCACTGTAATGTGAGCCAATCCTTCGTAGGTGATATCTGCATCCATCCAAACGCCGCGCTCATCCAGCATGGGCTGGGAGACGCGATGGCAGAGCAGCGGAGATCGGCCCAAGTAGATATTCGTGATCACCACCTCCTCCATGAAGCTGGGCAGCTAAAGATCGAGCAGGTTATAAATTCTGTTTGAAAAATCTTTGAATTGATCACCCACCTTGATGGAGTTAAGCTTCTTTTGCAGCACATCCTTGATTCTCTCGTGCAGCATAGTATCGTGCAGGCAGCTGTATAGGAAGCGGCCCAGGAAAACATTCGCCCAGACAATACTACCGGATGGTCCCAGGAACAGGGACTGGTCAATGCCCTTCCATAGCTCATCCTCCTGGCGTTTGGCACGGCGAGACTGCAAGGAGGAGGCTGTAGCTTTCTGACTCATTTAACCCCGAAATCCCACAAACAATAAGGGATAAATAGAAGCTTAAAAAAACATAAAATAAACATACTTTTTTGGGGCGCTGTTTTTCGGAATAGAATTCTCCGGCTGCACTTCGGGTCACAGGAATTGTGCGCTGGGTACAAGCTTTCTACCAAAAGCCAATTGGAAACACAAACGAAAAATATAAAATAAACAAAACAAAAAGCAATCTAAAGACCCGAGAGCGCCTACCTGATAAACGGCCATGAATCGCACATAATCTGGCGAATTCCTGGCCACATTGGCACTCATAATCATGCCATCGAAGCTATCGTCCTTTGGCGGGTCGATGAGGTCCTCCTCGGTTATGCTCTCAAATTGTCCATCGGGTGTCTGCTGTTCGGATTCATCAGTTGGATTCGCCTCATCGTTTTTTTCTTCAGTTTCCTTGCCCTTCGACTATTTCGAGTTATTAGTAGCTGAAATCTAGTTCTCTAAGGACTCACCTTTGCGCTGCTCCCACCCAGGCCGGAGGCCACCAGATGCAGGGCCTGCCTGGCGGCAGCAGCCTGCAGATCGGTGTCCTCCACAAACCGGGCCATGGGAACCTGGAGATCCTGCTCGTGCACGAGTCCCTTGCTGGCGGCCAAGAAGCGGCGATACCAATCCTCCTTTTCCCGGTCACAGCGCGAGAAGAGCAGCAGACGCACCTCATCGCCACA
Source organism: Drosophila lini (assembly GCA_018905715.1). Classification (NCBI taxonomy): domain Eukaryota; kingdom Metazoa; phylum Arthropoda; class Insecta; order Diptera; family Drosophilidae; genus Drosophila; species Drosophila lini. Next base: position 4,377 of record JAEIIL010004484.1, on the reverse strand, counting down.
CGGCACGGTGATCTCGGTGAGCTCCTTGTCCGGATTAACGGTGTTTTGCAGTTGCTGCAACTGTGAAAAATGGGAGCAAGTAAAGGTTAGCAAGGGAGATTCAGGCAGGGATTGGTAACCTACATCCGCCTGCATCACGGTGGCTGCAAAGTCCACCTGCTTGTCCTGATCCTCGGCACCCGGTGGCGTTCTCGCTGAACTGGAGGCAGCTTTGGTTTCCTTGGCCTCCGGCTTAATAGTGGTATCGGAGTGGCTCTCTGCGGAGTTAAGCTCCTCGGGCACATCCCGGCTGCTCTTGATGATCAATTGAATGGGATACTTGCGATTGAAGAACCTGTCAGAAAAATAAACCTTAGTCTAAGCTTGGAAAAATGGGAGATCCACGAAAGACTCACCGCTTCTTGGCCAAACCCAGGGGCAGCAGTTCGATGCGGCAATCCCGGAGGTCATAGGAGCGGTGATCCGTAAACAGGATCTTGTTGCGATCGATGGGCGGCTCGTTCCACATGCGACGCTTGGGTATCCTGGCATTCGTGCCCGACATTTTCAGTATGCATCCATCGAGGCGCACATACACAGATCTCGTCAGGGTGAAGGAGAACGTGTTGGGATCGTAGCTGCTCAGCTCGTTCATCCAGCCGGCGTACGTCTTGATCGTCTTGTGCTCCTCCACTGCCGGTATCTCGCAAATGGGCATGTCCTTGTAGTTCGGTATCACGAAGGTGTCTCGCTCCGGGTGCGTAGTCAACAGGAGGTGCTCCAGCAGCTTATGCAGGCGGCTGCCCCAGCTATCCATCGCCACGAAGAAGAGCAGCGTGGCGAAGACGCCGCGCAGGAAGTCGGGCACCGGCAGGATCATCAGAATGACCAGTAAGAATGATAGAAGGACGGGCAGGGCGAAGGACGTGGCGCCTTGATGCTTCTCCCGCCACAGTTTTACGCTAACCTGACTGAAGCTGGTGAAGATGCTCTCCCTCGAGTCGCGCGCCGACTTCTGCGTCCCACTGCCATTGAATGAGGTTCGGCTGGACACTGTTTTCACGTCCGGATCCAGGGCAAGCGAAAGAGCACTCACCGACTCGCTGTGAACTGTGCCAGCATCCTGCTCATCCTGCGATTGGTATTTGATGGCTTTCTGCAAGGAATCTTTCTGCAGCACTGTCACGGGTATCATGTCCTCGAGCACCTCCACGCCCGACTCGATCTCCACGTCTTTGCGAGCCAGCAGGATGCCCCGCTTCTTGACCTTGCCGCTCGCAATAGGAATCTCCGCCTGTTGGCTGGTGGACGGCTCACAGCCCGCCTCCACCACATTTCTCCGGCGAAGGAAGCCGCTGCGCTGCGGCTGTGGCCCGGGGACTGTGCCGCTGGATCCGGATCCGAGATCCTTCTTTGTCATGGCAGCCGAAGCCTGGTGCTTGGCCTTCACCTTGGATCGGATGTGTGCTAGGCCCCGACGCAGACGCGATCGCTCCGATCCGATGGCAGCACCTGCTCCAACGTCGCCGCTGCCCAAACTGCTGCTGTCTAGCTGCAGCAGCTCGGCTTCTGCGTCCGAGTCCGAGTTCTGCCTGTGCTCCTGATCCAGGGGCAGCTCCTCGCTAATGGACGTGTTCACGGTGACGCACTCGGTGTCCGAATCGGGATCGGGATTGGTCCAGCCGGTCGATGGCGGATCAGCCACAATAATGGGTATCGTCGACGTGCTCGTCGGATGCTTGGCGGACTTGATTTCCTCGATGGTTTGCGAGACCTTGCCCTTGATAAGCCTCCAGGTGCCGCCACCGCTGCTGATGCTGTCCCCAGCGGAGCCACCTCCTCCTCCGCCAGCACCACCGCCTCCGCCAGCACCACCTCCAGCTGCGCTGGCTGCCGACAGCGCGGATATAAGATTGGGGCCGCTCGAGGTAGGTGACACTCCCTCGATGCTGCCAGATCTGAAATTTGAAATTTATTTTGGGTTATTTTACAGAGTCTTATGGAATAAATGAGTGTTTGTCACGTGACTCTTGACCAACTGAAAACTGGCTGGCGAGTTTACAAACACAATTCTGATATCAATTGGTTGACGTTGTCCCAAAGTTTCACACCCGAAAAAGTAAAGTACACAGTTTTTATGTTATTCCAGAAAAAGTATTTTTATTTATTTGAATGAAGATATATGTTTTTTTTTTTTTGCCATTTATGCTTTATTTACTTGCTCCATAACCTGCATTTTTCCTCAGGGACTGGGTGTGTGTGTGGGTTGTGTTTTGTGTGTGCCAATTTCACATTTTCAATTACAAACGCCGATTGTTGAGTTTTTTTCGCACAGTGTGATGCTTGTGGGGCGCATTAGAAAACGACTTGGGCTTTGAATATATCTTGTGTATAATATAATCCTATATGTATATTTCCCTCCATAGGGGCTTACATATTTTGTATTTTATTTATTATTTCATATTTGATTTGCTGGATTTGGGTTTGGTTTTTGCTTAAACGGATTCGATATCCTTCCTCCTTGGAAATATTGCGTTGCAAGTACTGCTGATATTGGGGGTTTGCTATTACAGTTTCAATTTTCGAGAGAGATTCATTAGTTTGGGGGCGAACTTCTTGCATATGCGTCTAGTACATATATTTATTTCATTACTATTCACTTTAGTTTAGTACATACGTTTTATCTATGGTCTGCTTTTATTTTGGGCTTCGTAACATTTGTTTAAACATTGGTATTTGGTTTTCCGTTAATTTAATTGAAAACGCCTCAACGCTGTGGAGCAAAAACACGCATGGAAATCGAAACTGTTTACAATTATTTACTTTTAATCAGTGTTTACCCCTTCAGATTGATTTTTCGGGTTTTAGAAAACTACAAATATTTGTATTGATTTTTATTTTCATTGGATTCTTATCGTTTTTATTTGTTTTCAAACTTCAATTTTGTAAAAATTAAAAAATTACGTTTATTGAAAATGACTATAAAATATGGAATATTTCGCTAGTTTCTGGTTTTCATACGCTTCATACAGATTACGTGTCATATATGTATATATATATTTATTTGATTCACTATATAGTTTTCATATCTGCCAACTTGTTTTTCGGTTTACTATTTATATTATTTTTTTGTTCAGTTTTCAGTTATATTTTCACTTGTATAATGCTAAAAAATTATATGCCTTTGCTTGGTTTGTTTGTTTTTTGTTTTTTTCTGAATATTTTGCTAAAAGGAATTCATTAGTAAGGGCGCTCAATTTCAGTTTATTTGAAGTACTAAACATTATATATATGTACATATGTATATATATATATATAGAGTATGCATATGTAAACGCGCACGTCGCTGTATAATTTACGCGAAGGCGACAAAAGATTAAATTAAAATTAAAATGGAAGTGCGGGTGCGAAACACTCGCTTTACAGGCTACAATTTCTCATTATCAATTTGGTTTTGGTTTTTGTTGTTTATAAAATTCATTAATTATGTTTAAAAGGTACCGAATGTTGTTTTTAATATTCATTAATAACCTTGTCGTTTGCAAATTTTCTATTCTTTCTATTTTGCCTTCACGGCGATCCAAGCTTCGATCCAATTAGCGTAAAATTGAAATTGAGTTCACATCGTTTTTGGAGACTAAAAAATTTTCTATTTAAAACGCGATTGGTTTACACACATTCGTTCTTTCGCTAACTACAAACCATACACTGTACAAAAATTGTGCTATGAAAATACTCAAAAAATAATTCAATTTCTTCGACAACTACGTACTGGGTAGCAATACCGTCCCGAAACGCAGAGTATTTCCATTCCATTTCACTTTAGAGAGGAGTTTTCACTAGGCGAAATCAAAACGCGGCTCTAATTTGCATTATTTTGCACTACGCAAGGTTGTATTTTCTTTATTTATCGTTACTGTTTGGTTACTTTGCTGCCTTGGCAATTATTTGAAGCATTTTCTGGGTTTCTTTCAAAAATATTCACTTGTTTAGCGTTTACGTTTTAAGTTTATTGAATTGTACTACGTGTAAATTTCATATAATTACGTTTATGTATTTGTTTTTATCATTTTCGTTTTGGTTTTTCTCATTTTTCATCTTTTGTTTTGGTATAAAAACACATATTGACCAATTGGTTGTTTAGATGTTCAGTTAACATATTTAAGTTTTTAATAAGTTCGAATTTTAATACTTTTCCTTTGCAGAGTCTTTCGTATTAAGTATTTAATTGTATGTACTAACAGTTTATTCTTGTTGTATTTCTGTGGTTTCAGCTAAGTTAAAAGTTTTATTTATTTACAGTTGTTATAAAAAAGTACATACAAGATATATATATAAAAATAAATAAAACACAATTCACGTTATGTCCGTTTATTAATTTCAAAAAACGTTTTTTTT
>JAEIIL010004483.1:0-20111 GCA_018905715.1 Drosophila lini | reverse complement strand
TAAAAAATACATTATTCACTAGTTCTGATAAACTTATAAATAAATGATAAAGAAACGAATAATGTAAACATATAAAAGGAATAATTCGGAAAACAATTTCAGGATCAATTTCATATCGAAAATAAAATAAAAGTTTATTTGGTTATATTAAAATATACCCAGGATTGTCTTAAGAGTAATATCCTCTCTTACATCTATTCCAAATCTATAATTTCTCAATTATGTGTGTATCATAATACGGGTCTTAGTTATACATTTTCCATAAGAAAAGGGCTTATAAACTATTATTATTGATCAGGTTTCAAGCAAGACAGGTTTATAAGCTCTAGCCAGGATAGGTACTTATAAACTTAGCAGCTCCTGTGATTTGTTCCTCCTAACACCATAATAATAATAATTAACATTAAATCAATAGCTTCACTCGGAGAGCCACATTACGCTGGACATATATTTTCCTTACTTTGTAGCTTATTTTAAAGAGGACATTTCACACGCAGCATACCACAGATCCCATACGGAGTGAAGTGGCTTGCAGAATTTTGAAGCCACCGGTTTCGTTGACAACATGTTTTGGTGGCAAACAAACCTCTTAAGAGAGAGCTCCCTCAATCCATGTTATTTAGTTGTTGGTTGGAGCCGGTGGCTCTTTCTCTAGGCCCCAGACACTCTTTGCTCCAGCTCTCTTCTCTCCAGAATTCTCCAAAGCCCACAAAAGAGGTGGTGCTCCCAGTCAAACATGTTTGACTGTGCTTCAAGCCACACTGCGCGTACATTGACCGTTCGACTTGACCGGTTGCCGGTTGGAAATCGGACCGGACTCGGTCTGGGAGTTGGAGACGCAGTCGCAGTCGGAGGCTCTTTAATTAAGAGAGAAAAATTGTATTTTATTTTTAAAGGCCACCCCAAGATGTTTATATATTAAATGTTCTTCAGAAGACCTTGCATTTCCCATCCCATCTGATATTCATTATCTTTTCTCCCCCAATTATTCCTTCCTGATAATAAATCAGACATTTCTCCTGATCCCCAGGAAGTTGTATTTTTATCTAATCTGGTTTCTTGATGTCATGCCTCTAAGTTGTAAGATAAATATTCAAGAATTAACAGTTCTTTGAACGAGAGAACCAGCGAAGAGTCCCCTTGCCAGGTGTCAATGACTCTCACTCATATATATATATATATATATATATACATATAGTAAAGTATAGTATGTAACTCTCTGGGTTAGGAAGAACTGTAAGATGACATTACCATTGCCGTGGCTACAGAAATCCATCCAAGCGACCTATGTCAATAAATTTCCAGCGGAGTTAAGATCCGAGTTTTTAACGCCGCAATTAAATGTCTGCCAGCGGACACTTTTTTTAATTGCACGCCGTTCTAGTGAAAGATACTTAGCTGGCGTAATTAGCCGGTTTCTGGTGGAAGGTACTTACATGTGCGACATAAGCCAGAAAAGGTGTTGGCGGTCCATGTCCCCATAACTCTCTGCGTCTCTCTCTCTGACTGACTGGGTTATGATTAGCATTTAGTTTAAGATGCTGCCTGCCGTGCCCTATAACGTATTTTAGCGCTAACTGTTTTGTACCGAAATCTCGAAACTATTTTGCAGCACACGCTGACGGGTCACAGTGGCAAAGTAATGGCCGCCAAATACGTCCAAGAGCCCATTAAAGTGGTGACCGGAAGCCATGATCGCACTCTGAAGATCTGGGACTTGCGCAGCATCGCCTGCATAGAGACCAAATTCGCGGGATCGAGCTGCAATGATCTGGTGACCACCGATAGCCTGGGATCAACGATCATCAGCGGGCACTATGACAAGAAGATTCGATTCTGGGACATTCGCACCGAGAAGCAGGCAGACGATGTCCTAATGCCGGCCAAAATTACGTCTTTGGATTTGTCAAAGGGTAGGTGCTTTGAATTTTTAATTAAAACAGTTCTTTAATAATTTATTCGATACAGATTGCAATTACCTCATATGCTCTGTAAGAGATGATACTATTAAATTATTAGATTTACGCAAAAATCAAGTTATATCCACGTTTACGTAAGTTTACATAGAGTTTCCATAGCTCTTAGATATCATATACTGAAGTTGTATCTTCAAACAGAAACGAACACTTTAAAATCAGCTGTGATTTCGCTCGGGCTTCCTTCAACTCGAGCGGCCTAAAGATCGCTTGTGGATCAGCGGATGGCGCCATATATATTTGGAATGTGAATGGTTTCCTAGAAACTACTCTCAAGGGGCACAGGTAAGGGTGATCTTTGATAAGAACATGAAACTATTAAAAGTTACCTATTAACTGAGAAATAATAATGACATCTATATAATTTAGTTTTATAATATTTCTCTCTATTTGTGTTATTTAATCCCTTACAGCACTGCGGTAAATGCCGTCAGCTGGAGCCCCAACAGCAATATGCTGGCCTCTGTTGGCAAGAACAAGCGATGCATTATCTATTCGGATTCGTAGCCCTAAATGATGTTGCCATAATAATCGTCGTCAAGTCAGTGTCGGTTCCAAATTACTGAAACGCTTATATAGTCAGAGACGAAGCGCCATGCGGAGGAGAGTCTGCTGTAAATATATATAGTAAATGCGGTTGGCGAATGGCAAAGGTAACTCCAGTGCCGACTGTTTTAATTATTTTATTTCATTACTTTATTTATACGTGAAAAGGATATAGTATACAAATTGTATCAATTCATATATATATATATAATAGCTTAAGTACATGTTTTCCTACTGTAAAAATAATAAATTTATATATATATATATACTGGGTTGCAAATATACGACGAAAATAATATAGTATGTATGTTAGGCTTACAAACCCCAGTTAAAAGTGTGTGTGTTTTAGCCGTTTTTTGTGTACTTTTTTATAAGATATAATTACCCTCAAGTGGTTACAACAAGACGCGCCTTTCTTTAAATATTTAACTAATGTCTGTGTAGCTTAACAAATAATTTAAAATTTGGCTTTACAATTTTCTAAAACATTCGATTGAAAAAATAAAAAAGTTTACTTGAAATACTTTACTGTTAAATACTTTAACTACTCTCTAGATTTATTATTTTTTTATTTACTACGAAATTTACATTTATTTGCCAATTAAGTCTAACTACAGCTTTTCCTTTAGATTTACTCTTGAAAAATAATGCGTTAAGACCAGGGTATTGAGCCGAGTGTCGATTTTACGACTGCGATGGTGATATATGATCTTCCATTTACTGCCTGCCACCTGTGCTGCTGCCACCTCAGGCCAGCAGTAATGCTCATTCGAGCAGAGCTCTTATGCATCCTTCGAACGTGATGTATTTTAATTTCTGCATATGTGATCAATTCTTGGCACGAATGCTGGAACAGAGCTCTGGGCAGAAGGAGAACAGACCCGGGCAGAGCACAAGAGGACCAATTATTTCGTGTGCTGACGGAGCACAATCGACACTGGGGAATCTCTAATTGAGCGAGGAAAATAGCCACGGCACCACCATCATTACAAATCTAACGTACATTCATTTTTATCGCCTTGCATGCATGCCTTAATTAAGAATCTTTCCAGATTATGTTCTATAGAAGAACCACAACTTAGCGCTAAGTACCGCAGCGATATAAAATCTCCGTGGCGCTCTCAAGTACGAGTGGTACCTACTTCAAGTATATAGTGTCGTTGAAGATGCAATGCTAAGTAAATTAATTGAGAGGAATTCCGTCAACTGCCAGGAGGCAAAGAAGAGTGAGCTCTGCGATGAGGATGGTAGGATGAGAGGATGAGGTGACAGGCGGACAGGAGTCACTTTCCCGTATGCAAGCAAAGCCAGCAAGTGAGCGTTCCTCCAGTAGATAAAGATACAAATCTGCACGAAGCCTGTTTCCTGTTGTGCCGAGGGTGCATTTATTTGCATGATTCACACAGCTGCTGCTGCTGCTGCTGCTGCTGGATCTTCATACAGGTGTACCATCCACATGGCGATAATGAAGATGGGACGTTGAGTCGCGTCGTCTCGCTGGGAAACCTGGGGGAAACAAGCACGACATTTGGACCTTCCTTTCTGCTGCCCACATGGAAAAGTGAATCGCTGCCTCGACTCTGAGTCCGAGTCCGAGTCGGAGTCGGAGTGTGTGTCGTGCATTTTGGGCGACTCTAAGTGAGCATGTTCCTGGAAATCCAAGGCCCTTGAGTCGCCTTTTACAGTTGTGGCTGCATTTTAAGTTTTATTGAAGTATAAATAATAATTCGCAGGTGTCTGCATTCCAAGCCTTGATTCGCACAATTTGTTATGCGTGGGTAAGGTGAGTTTTTACTGACTTGCTTACCTTTCCCATATTTATAATCGCAAATCCAAGCAATTACTTTGGTAAATTCATATTTCTAGCTGGAAGAAAAAGTAGAGCCAGTCCCAAATAAGAAAACCAAGGCACATAAATTTGTAATTCATTTTATTTAGGATTCTCTTCGCCCCCCTTGAACCCAGAAAATCACACAGAGAGCTCATTAAAAATCTTAAGGTTTAATAATAAGATGAGTTTCGTTCCATAAAATTAAGGGGGTTCAATGCAAACATTAAACAGCTATTGATATGTAATAAATTAGGTTGCTTAAGCTTAGACTAAGGCATGCGCACTCGACGAGGCCGATGCAGATACAGATGAGGGATTTAAGTGTAATATGCATTAGTTTTTACAAATGTCAACCAACGTAGTTCCGAAGTCGCAAAGGGAGTTCAATGCCAGGGTCGTCGGTCGAACTGCCTTTGCAAGTGGGGAATCGCGGAAATCTCAAACCTAACACACACTAGGGAGAGATAGTGTTACAAGTACTAAAAAAACGCCATGGCTGCAATGCAAACAATCTGAATTCCACCGAACAGGACACACATTAATTTCATTTCTCTAAAATCGTGCACTGACTAGATAAGGCTAATAGCGGTACGGATCGGATGTGGTATCAGGACGACGGGTATTCGTTATTAATTAGCATAACTTGCGTAAATATTGATTGCACCTTTTGAAGCTTAGACGTTAATGCTGTAAGTATATGAATATGCATTCGATTCGAATCTGTGCGCTTAGTATGAATGCTGATACGGCTGCTGTTTCTGGCGGCGCTGATAGCAGTACGTCCAAATGGCGATCACGGCCAACTGGGTTAGCAAGAAAATGGTGGCAGCGGTAATTAGACCTAATTGGGGAGAAAAGTTAAACGCATGCTGTAGCATATACTTTCGAGAAGCGAACCAAATCTAATCAAATTGTTTTTGTGGCAGGAATTTTAAGTGGTGTCTATAAAAGTGAGCACTTACCAATGGCGTTAACGCAGAATCCATGACCCTCTTCGTTGGCCGTAAAGGTGGTTTCATTGCCATCGTAAAAGTCCCCGCTCTCCTGTTTGTCCTGCTTAAATCCAAACTTATCCGTAATCTGGATGGACTGCACCAGCAGCATGTCGCTGGGAGTGGACTTGGACTTGGTTGCCTCAATATCCCGTCGAGGTCTGGGATGATCATCTATTTTGGGCAAGGAAATTGAATAGGGAGAATTGCTTTATATTTGGAAAGGGTTTTCATTTTTTAATTCAATATTTAATTGGAATATTAAAAGGAAGGAAATTAAGAGAATTGTTTTAATATTTGTTAAGAGTTTTCCTTTTATACTTTATTTATGAATTTTAATAGCTTTCAGCTTGGAAAACTTTGTAATTTATTATATTTTTTATATGGCTAAACTCACCTGTTGTATTCAGCGATCTGCGCTTGCGGCCGTAGGACAACAAGGACCTGAACTCCCCACTGGTATCCTCCTGCTCGCACTGCACCGGCTCACAGCTGGGCATGCACGGCGTGACCAAGGCTCGAAACTGAACCACCTCACTCGAGGGGAACTTAAAGGCATCGAAATTGGAGAGCAGCATTTTGCCAGAAACCGAACCCTTGTAGATGGGTCCCATGATGAAGTGATCAGTCGGACAACCATTCGAATCAATCAAAGTAATCTCCGAGTTATCCACACCATCCATGGCCACCAGCTCCCGAATGAAGATCTCGTAGGGGCTCTGTTCGTCGACAATCTCGAATTTCAGGGCCAGCGGATCGCCCACCTCGGCGGATCGCATCATATCGGAGCCATCGCGAGAAGTGATTCGCATGATGACATTCGGTGACTCCACGATAACCTCCTCGGACAGGGCCGGCATGATGTCACCGCGCACATCCAGGTCAACGCCATTGCTGACCGACTTGTTGGTCAGATCGTACTGGCAGGCCAAAGCCAAGCCCAAGTCGGAGGACGTAACAATCATGTCGTGGTGCTGGATAATGATGTCGTTAACGTAGCGACCGGCCGTGCTCTGTCGCACATTGCACTCCAGATCGTGATAGTTCATCCGCAGCTCAAAGTCCAAAGCGCTCTTCACATCCACCGAGCAGGACTTGGGCGAACCCTTGGCGTACACCTTGCCGTTGAAGAGCTTGGAGGTGCGAATGCGGGCCAGCATGTCGCCGCCACCGCACTCAATGGTAACATTGTAGCAGGAGGTCAGCTCATAGGTCGAGGCCTCGGGCACCTCCAGGAATGGCTCCTGTACATCGGCCAAGGTGGCTCTACTGTGATGCGAGAGTCGGCAAACCATGTCACCGGTGTCATTGTAGTCATAGGAGTGGCACCTGGCAAGGAGTAATTTGCAAAAAATATTACATAAAGAGGGGTGAGTTTGAAAGAATATGATATTTACTTTTAGAAAATTTTAAATTATGAATTAGATTTGATTAGAAAAGATTGTTGAGGATATCTTGTTAGACTTACCTATAAGGTGAGTTCAGGCACAGCTCCCGGCACTCGTCAATGCTGCTGACCTCCTGATAAACCGAATCCACTGTCTTCAGAATGCGACCCGGCAGACGCTTAAATTCGCACAACTTGTTCGGTTCGTCGACACAGTGATTCTCGAGGTAATCCGTACCCTCGCTGATCTGGAAGGCCTGTGACCCGGCCAAGGTGAGGCGATCCAACTCGCTAAGCTCGCAGGCGCCCGAAGAGCGATCATAATTGGCCGATCTAAGTTGAGGGAAATTGAAATAAAAGAGCAGCTTATTTACACATGACTCTTGTTTTATGGAACAATTAACGCGGGCCCGGTGGGGTAATCTCTCTCCTGCCCGAATTAAATGTCAAGAAGGGGAGACAACGACCGTCGAAAAAGATAGTACCCAGTAAAGCCACTCCAGTAAAATGGTTCGGTTCTTACCTGCATGTGAATTCTGTTTCGCTCAGGCAAAGTTCAAAGCACTCGCGTCTGGACGCCAGCGACACGGTACGCTTAACTTCCGTCTTGAGCTTGTAATTTTGCACACGATCGACGTACCAGGCCCGGGAGCAGGGCTTTACCGAGAGGCATGATTTTTGGGCATAGATTGTGAACACGGGGAACTGTGACTTTGTTAGGGCGCCTGCGAGACAAGTACGAGACATATATCCGTAATTAACGAGACTCTTCTTCCAGTTTACTTAAGGCTGTGTAAGTAGCTTACCCGGTAATTGATCGGCATGGGCGGAGAAGAGCACGCAGAGCCCGGTCTCGTAGTTCACTGACTGGCAGGTTTTGTTCTTCCGACAGGTGTCCAGGCAATCGGTAAGCATCAGCGTGCCCGGCTGCGAATCCATCAGTTTTTCGGGAGCCGAGAACACATAGCTAAACGAGGAGGGAAAGGAGCCATTAAGCCGTTTAATTACCATCCCATAACAAAGACAGGATTAGGGGACCCTTACCCAGTTACGATCTCGAAGCCCACTAGCTCGGGCTGGCACTCCACAGGAGCATTGTCGTAGTAGATACTGTCCTCCTCGGAGCCCTGGCCACTGCTGGACTGATCCGAATTGGCGGGCAAATCAAATGCCGAGTTACGAGTCTCCACGTTTTCCGCCGGCACCACAGTCTCGGTTTTATTATTTATTTCGGCCGCCTTTGTCTCCTCCTGACTTGGCACCTCGGTTTGGGTATCACTACCCTCCGCGGACGCAATTACCTGGCTGGCATTGGGCAGGGCTTCTGTGGCCGATTCCGCCGCCGCTAATCTGCGAATCCGCAGGTGCTCCTTGGCGGTGGCCGCACTGTAAATCATTAGGGCCAGAATGAGTTGCCTCATTAAGTTAATCTTGGCCATTTTACGAGTATCACTGTGGGGCACCTGTAAAAGTCAAGGGATTTCCTTAATGAAAACAGCTTCCTGTTCTAATTAATGCCAGAGCTTTGTCTTAAAAATAACATTAAATAAGCTAAATGACTTAATTAGGGTGTCTTCTCATAGGTTAAGCAATAAATCTTTGGCAATTTTCTTCATTTATTTGTGTATTTTCTATATGGCCACATATATATAATGATCCTGCCCATCTTCTACTTTTATTAGCCAAGAAAATTACTTGTAATACTTGTATTACTTTCCAAGCCAATCTCCTCTCTATTTTTTTAAACAAACTATCTTAAAGTTAGTTAGTCCCCCCTGTTGGTTTATATAGCATCTCTTTATTGGCTGATCCGACTACTATACGTACGCAGGCACTGTCTAAATCACCTCAAATTAATTTGTTTGCCATAAGGCGTAACGCGAATTATAGAAGATCCAGCGGGAAAGACAATATCACGGCCATGGACCCGTAAAACGCCGTTGCGGAGACCGAGAGCTCGCGCTCACGTCGATGACCCCGTGCACTATTCCACCAGACCACCAGTCCCCCCGTCCCCTTGGAGTTTTCTGGTCCGCTGGAGTTAAACTCTTGCGCAACTGCCGAGTTAATGGTCATCGCTTATGATTGACGGTTGCGCCGGCGGAGAGACTATCAAGACTATCAAGGGGTCATGAGCTCTAATTTTTCGCCAAGTACATGTAGAACTTGTTTGGCCAAGTCTGGGGTTTCATTTTTTTTTTTAGTGGTGCAAGTACCGTACCTTAACAATTTCTAAAATTATTAATACAAACACATGATTCAGAGCAACAATTCGATTATAGGGAATAACATTACGATCGATGGTCAAGTTCAGCCATTGGAAACTGATGATGGGGCTTGGCTTCTGTGCCTTTTTCAAGAGGAGTATATGTTATTTGGATATTTATTATTTCTAAGGCTTTCTTGGGATTTCCTTTAAGTATTTTAAGTGGTTTTTTATAATTTTAAAGGTATAACTTAATCGCAGAGAATATTTTTTTTAAGGGTGAAATGTTATACTTTTAAGCACAAATAGCAATTAGCTAAAAGATTTAAATTATACAAACATAAGTTCTGCGATTTTATAATATCTATATCTTAATACGGTATAACAGAAGTATCTTATAATCATAAAAAAATTATAAAATCAAGGTCTAAAGGGTGTAAAAATCCTTTCTTAGTAAAGTTTAATGAACAGCGAAACAAGCTGCACTTGCTTTTAGTGTGTCTCGATTTATAAGATAATTCGACTTTTAGATAACTAAAGTCCCATTTGGAAAATTTTACGTTCAAATTTAAAAATAGATTATTGAAAAGGTTATAAAAATAAAATTCGGAAATGTCTCCTTCACTGCGTTGCAATTTCTGACTGAAATTATAGCACCCTGCTAGGGTATTTAAATACCCCAGTTGCAGGTCTAATTTATAAGAAAGATAACTAGAATATTATCCCTTAATTAATCTAGAAACATTCTATAAGTTGTTTAAATTAGAAACAAAGAAACACTCTCCTCCCTTTCCGTTTTAAGTAAATAAAATTTCCGCTTGAATATTTCCGCTTGGAAACCCACTTGAAGCATGACTTCTGGCTGGCCACCAATTAACACACCGTAACTGTTTTAATAAATTACATACATAAATTCATATACATTCTAAGCCCGAGTTGATAGCTTTACCGTTATGTTCTATGAATAGCCAGTAGTAGTCTGGCTGTAATGGATCCGATCCCCAATGTAGGAGTAGAAGAAACGCCCGACTGACTACGCACCTAAACACACACTGGAAGCGGTAATCCGACGCTGCCCAAAAACTGATCTTTCTTTTAGGAGAAGAGACTAGAGACTAGAGATAGCATACCGTTAATATGATTCATACGCCGGTCAAAGCGAACTTAATTAGATATAAAATGCTTGAAAGACTTTTGTAGGTTTTCTGGCGCTTTCTGTGTTTGTTTTCCCCTCCACATTTGATTCTCGCCTAAACGGAAAATGTCGGGGTCCGCTGCACATGAACACAGTGTATATAGACACACATATATCATTGCCATGTAAAGAATGGCCGCTCAGGAAGCTGCATTATAACGAGTCCATGACCATGTTATTGTACAAAATCTTGTAGAAAGCGGCAGAAGAATTGGGTCAATGATTATCGTCAAAAAGCTGTTTTGCCGAGCATAGACATACCATATGTATGGGTCGTTCGCTGCGCCCGCAGCAATCAGGTCCCAGTCGAACCCAAAAGCCGAAACCGAAACCCAATCCCAACCGGCTTTTGGTGTGGTTTCGGATGCGATGGATGCCAGGAGGAAATAGCACCAAGCACCAGCACCAGCACCAGCAACAACCAGGCACCGCGCCTAACTGTGTCGCTGCTGATCACAATCGATTAGTGCGGCGAGTCAGGCGTTTATATTGCCTAAATTACTGTTAAATGATGGTCGTTCTTTCGGGCCAAGAATTTCGGCAATTACCAAATAAGGGGGGGCCAGAAACATTTGGGATGCTCGTAAGTGGAATACAAGATGCCCAAAGGGGGGATAATTTATCAGAAAGAGGTAGTACATGACTAAGAAGCTACGGGGTTTCATATTAAAAAGTGTATAAGAAATACAAAAGTAATTGTACACATTATTTGTACAACAATAATTAACAATGTACTTAATACCGACATTTAGTTAATTGTAATAATAATACTTCTCGTTTTCTGTTCGTTTTATTGTCAGATCCTTTGGGCCTTTGTCCATTCAAACAATTAATAAACACATATCACTCAGTCAGCTCTTTGATCAGCCCTTTTTATTACTGTTTAGCACTTTCCAAAAAACTCTTTCTTTTATTTTACTGATCAGCACAGTTAACGCGATTTTATTTCTTTTTCTCTTAATTGCTATTTTCTATTTTTCCAAATGCGACGACGACTACAAACTACCAACTCTTCTGACCGACTTCAATTCCATTCACATTCAGCCTATTTCCAGATGCATGATGTAATTAAAAGATCTACACCCCAAAAAGCCAAAAGAGTCAATAGAAATCCGAGGCTCGAGATCGACGAGCGGTTCCGCCAAAAAACGTAAGAAAAACTTTCACCATTCTGAATGAATACTGAATGTGTTAATGACTTCATTTCTTTAGTCGCCGAAAATTCAGGCAGCATATTTAACGGTAGATATCACACTGTTGCATTAATCTACCGTTTTGCCAAATTTTCAATAAATATTGGCAATTATGGGTTCATGGGAGAATCAGCGATTTGATTTGGATTTTATGAAATCCAACGATTAGCAGCAATTTTGTTTTTTGCGGTTTAGTAATTGCATTTCTTTTCACATTAAGAACTTGATGAAAAGAAATGGCTTTCGTAATACTTAATTATCGATTAGCAGAGTTTAGAATTTAATGAGTTATTCAACTCGAAAAATAGAGCTCGACAAATTAAGAATCTTTTACTTTGTTTTATGAATTTATTTTTTATGATTTTATTAATTTCCTTCCAGAATCTTTCACTCTTCCAGCCAACAAATTGCCTTCGTAATATCCATCGATTAGCAACACTTAAGTTCTTATGGTTTTGTAATGCCCGTCTAAAAGGTTGGCATTCTGTGCTTATTTTTTGTGCAGTTTTATGTTGAAATATGCGTTACTTCATTATGACAAAGTCACATCATCCATCAACCCATTCCAAAACGGACGTCCTAATGTTCGCTAATGTTTTGACGGAAGCTGCAGCCATCCGCAGACGGGCCCAAAGTCTGTAGAACCTTTGCATTTTGCAAACACAGCTTCTTGCCGCCTCTGTTCCTCCTCCTCAGACTTTAGTCTTCGGTCTTTTTAGTCTGCAGTCTGCAGTCTGATGTCTGCAGTCTTCGCTCTTTGGTCTTCGGTCTTCGGTTCACTTATTCAGAATGATTGTCTCCGTTTTTTCAATGCCTGGGCATAGTCATCCGTCAGCTTGATCACAGCCGTTTAAATAAACCGGATTTTTCTTAGTTATTCCTCTGCAGTTAGTGCAAAAGGCTCATCATATCTGTATATAGCGGTTCGATTTGAACTCACAACTGAGAAAAACTGAGAAATAATATGTATCTACACACACAAACACGGCCTATAATTCCTATATCAAATACATATTGTTAGTGGTTATTGCGAATAACAAGATCGTTATGCTATCCTTTCCCGTGATGCGGCAGATTCTTTTTTGTTAGGTAAGCCGAAAGCTCTTAATGTGACTATCGATTTCTGGACAATTACCTAATTAACAAGTTATGTTTATACAGTCTATCCCGAACTCTCCGATTCGGGCGAATTTAGCTTAGTCACACTGAAACAAAACACTTTCGCAGCTCTGCCAGAATAAAGGAGAGAAAACACCGAACTTGACCACTCGATGGTCGCCGCAGAACTGAAGTCTTCAATGCCGCCGAGTGACTTGTTATAAAAATTAGATAAAGAAGTTCTGGAGGAGTTGCTGCGACTGGCTGGGGAGCACAACCTGCACAGGTTGTAGAGAGAGAACTCGGAATTCTTACAAAAGAAAGTCTCGGGGCGATGGATGTGTGTGGCTGCGGATGGCTGTGGATGCAGAGGCTTGGAGCCCCGAGAGAATCTCAAGCAAACAAAAAGAAATTGTTAGCATGGTAAATATCACCTGTACAAAGTCAAGTCTCTCCCCGAAGATCGCGATCTCTACACGTCGGTCCCAACTCGAACGTGTTCGGGATGCAACCTCGTCTTTGGCTTTGACTTTGGCTCTCGCCTCGTAGTTAGAGTATTGTAATTGCGGTCAACGATCGAGAACAATGTGCACCTGTCTCCGCTCTTTCCCAGCTCTCTTCGCTCATTCTGTTAGCCAGGTAACATCGTGTATAATAGCTGCTGGCTAAGTTTCCTATTAATTTTCTTATGGGCCTGTTAACGCCTTTGGTCCGAGGAAAGCCCGGGCGTAGTAATGGGTTTTTTTGGGGTTCGGCTTATAACTGTCGCTGCCCGCTGTCGTTTTTTATTTTTCACTTTCACTAATAAGGTACACCACGTGAAATCGTTTGTTGTCCAATTTTCTCCCATTCTAGCCGCTTAATCGGCTTAAATTAAATCTACCGAAACATTTCGTGTGGGTTTATTTCCAATGTTTACTTTTACTCAATTTCAGCTGCTGCTGCCCCCCATCCCACGGCAAGATCAATGCTATCTGCCGATCTTGCTGGAAACCTGAATAGCCCACTTTATTGGCAAAGACACACCAGCAGCGGGCTGGCGCTGCTTTCAAAGTGAGCTTTTGGTATGTAAAACTAGAATAGCCCATCAAACGGTGTTTGATTTCCAAATTTATGGGTCAAGCCAATGCAAATCAGCAGCGAGAGTCCGTTCTTTCGAGAAAACGGGTCGTGCTTTGATAACAAATTGGGCAAACAATGAATAGAGACCGAATTTGGCCATTATTATAAAGACAGATGATATAGCCGCAAAAGTGTCCAAATAATAGGGAGATCTAGACCGAAGAGAGACCTAAATTTTGCGAGCGATTTTATTGTGTGAATCATGGGTGAATCCAGACTTTTACCAGGCTACCAAGATTCGCACTTAATTAGCTAATAAAAAGTTATAAATAAATGTCAAAATGGATTTTAATTTATTTAAAAACATTATTTTAATTGGATGTGATATTCACTTTCTTTTTATTTGATAGTTATCTTTAAAAGTTTATATTTAAACATTTTTGTATACTAAAAATTACTAAACCGCAGACAGACCTATATTGTTGTGCCCTTATAAGATGAATCATGGTTGTTTTAAGATTTTTTTTTTTAAGGCCTACATTGAATATTATTAATTTCGGAAAGATATTTATCAGCATAAGATAAAAATATTTGTTCGACAACAATGAAAGAATGTTGGAGATGAAAGACCTTGAAAGATATTGTCTCAAGGTAGACCTATATTTTCTAGCATTTATAAAATTAATAATGATTGATTTTAGACTTTTACCCATCTACCAAGATTCGTTATTAATTAACTAATTCCCCACATATGTCAACACTAGTTTCTACTTATGAATACATTAGTAAAATGTGCATATTCAAAGCTAATCATTTGTTTGTCATCTCTAATTATAATATGAGTTCTGAAGAGCTATAACTAGTTTTTTTCCCCCAAAGATATAATTAATTACAATATCATGTGAGCCGTTATAATTAATCAAACATAAACCCAACTTGATACTAACTCTTTCCCAAACATTTGTTTCACCTCTTACGGAACCCTAATTAGTTTAAATTGTTATAACATTTATAATCACTTGCAAGCACGAACAACGTTTAGTTTTAGTCTTGCAACAAACTGAAAATCTTCGCCAGAAGACAGCTGTGAGATAAACGAAACTTCTCGCCTAATTACAAAGTAATGGCCACTTATCGGAATGCTTTTTCCTCTCATTATTTCACGTTCTTTTGTACTTAAAGTCTGTTTTAAAAGCCGCACATTCCTTATTTAATGTGATTCTCTCTAGGCGAAGTGCGAAAGATGAACCTGTTATGGTGGATTTTAATTTTTGTTCATTTCTCTTTCGGTCTAACTGAGGAAAACAATCGTCCCAGTCCCCGGATAGTCGGTGGAGTTCCAGCTGATATAGCCAAAGTGCCGTACATAGTGTCCATTCAGTTGTATGGCATCCACCATTGCGGCGGTTCCATTATAGATAATCGCACAATTTTAACGGCAGCCCACTGCCTGGCCCAAGTTCCGCGGATTCTCCTAAGAGTTAAAGCTGGCGGCTCAAAGCGCGACTCCAAAGATGGTCAGATATATCAAATTTCCGATCTGTACTATCACGAGAAGTGGACAACCAAGACCATGGACTATGATATCGGAGTCATTCGACTGAAGACAGCGCTGACATTCTCAAAAAAGGTTTCAAGTTACCCACTTTGATATCTCAATTTCTTAAGGTTTCTGTTTATATCAGGTAAAGGCTATTAAGATAAACCCCAAGAGAGTAGCCGATGGCCAATATACTACGATTGCCGGCTGGGGCTTTAAGTCCGTTAATGGCCCGCCATCGGATGAATTGAGATATGCACGGGTTCCCGTCGTTAATCAAGCTGTCTGCAAAAAACTACTGGGCAAGACCGTCACGGATCGGATGATGTGCGCGGGCTATCTCAAGGGCGGTACGGATGCCTGTCAAATGGACTCCGGCGGACCGTTGGTTTGGCGGGAGGAACTAGTTGGCATTGTGTCCTGGGGCGTGGGATGCGCCCTGGCGGATAAGCCGGGTGTCTATACCAGGCTAGAGGCACTGCATCCTTGGATAAACATGGCTTTAAAGAAGCTGAAAAGCTAGAATAAATGAAGGTGAAAGGGAAATGGCAAGTAAATTGGAATTTATTTTGTTTCAGTTTGGAATAAAGGAAATTCTTATATATTCCTTGAATTCCTTTGTAAACTTTACAAAAATTGAAAGAAAGCCTTTGCCGGAAACTGAAAATAAAGCAAATCAAACTAATTTTTAAATCCTGTTTTGATACCCTTGCAGGTAATTATAATTTCAGTCAGAAGCTAGTAATGCAGCAAAGAAATCATTTCCGACCTTATATTTGCCCAAAATGAACCGATAAATCATTTATAAATTATAAGTGTATACAGTTTTCACTGCAAGGATATTAGCAAGGATTTATCTTTCTTTCATATATAAAACTATATTTATTTTCAAAAAATTTGGGACGTTATTTCTTCTCAAAACTTTTAAAAAGTCAACATTTTTTAGTACATTCCCTAAGCTCAAGCAAGGGCCACACTAGTCTAAAGAATAATAAAATAAAAAATAATAACAAATGGACCTGATCGACAGCGAAACCTACTGGAACCGTTCCTCGCGAGTTGCCTTTAGCTTCGACGATGAGGACGAGGTGGATCTCGGCCCGGAGCTGGCCAGCAATGGGATTCTGGCTGACGATGCCATCTCAGAGGCCAGCTTCGACAACAGCGCCACTCTGAATCTCTCTATCAAGTCCATTCTGAGCGAGGAGGCTCTGAAACTGGTGCTCCAGGAGCAGGCACTGGATGACCGCGTCTTGCCCAAGGGCGTCTCGCCGGAGGAGGAACTGAAGCTGCTGCGCCGCCAACTTCAGAGCACGCTGTACAGTCCGAATCTGGAGGCCACGGCCCAACAACTTTTGCAGGGCAAGACGGCGCCGTTGGAGATGTTCAAATCCCTGCAAGAGAAGCGTCAATTGCTGGACACCCTGCTGGCCCAAGGCGGTGGCCATGCCGTCATCGCGGTGCTGCTCTTCCTCAAGAGAACACTGAACACAGTCCAATTTCATGGAATTCTCAAAGAGCGACCCAAGGCTTTGGAGCAGTATTTGAGTTACCTAAGAGAGGCCGGCGACCTGGGCAGCTATATCGATCTGCTGCAGAGATTCGGACGTCACCAGGAGGCGGCTCTCAAGCAGTTTCAGGCCGCCTTATCTGCTGCGGATGTGACCGCAAGGAAGCAGCAGCTCCAGCGTTTGGTTGATGCATATTCAACGGCGGGAGTAGGCATTATTCCGCTCTACGAACAGGTGTTTCATGCCGCTCTGAAGATGCAGCAGCTTTTGGAGAAGGACAATGGCCTAGGCAAGCTGCTGCGGGATGGAGCCACACCCGTCGAGGTGCTGTATGCCTGCTGTCAGGCTAACAGCAATTGGAAGGAACAGGATATGTTGAAGCCAGTGTCCCCTCAACGCTTTGCCGCCGACCAGCAAATCTCACCGGCGCAGTACGAGTGGACGGCGCTCAATGAGCGAGCACAAGCCCAAGCTTATGCCGACCTGGAGTGCATCTTTGAGCGCGTGCCCAGCTGGCATCCCCTTAAATCAAAGCAGTTCCACATTAGCTTCGACCTAACGCTAGCCGTGCTCCGGCTGTACGAGCTGCAGGCTCCCTCGACAGTGCTCCAATTGTTCCTCTCCAAAATGGGCAACACGGTGGAGAAGCTGGCCCTGGCACAGCGCGTGAAGTGCATCAAGGCTGTGATCGATGCCATGGCCGGGCTGAAGCAGCAGCAAGAGCTGCAGCAGCTGAAGGATTCGCTGCCGGAGAGGTCCGAGGAGCAGTTCTACTGCGAGAATGCCCTGAAATCGCTGCAAAGCAAGCGCTGGACCACGGACAACATCAAGCTCAAGCTGTAGAGAAGGATTCTGGGATTCTTTATATAAACGTACTTTATTGTTAATCATATATATGTGTATATAATTATATTAATTCTACTCTGGTTTTATTAAATAACTGCAAATCACAAGCTGAATATCGAATAAGAAACAAAAAAATAGATGTATATCCTGCAGAGCCTCCTTTTTGATCTGTTTTGGATTACTTTCTCGTTTTATTTTTAGTTTATTGGGTAAACAATTAAAAAGCAGCAAACAAAGCGTTACAAAAATTGGATTCTTTAAACAATTTGCTTGTCTTAAATATTTCGTTTAAATAACAGCGCTATAAAAAGCCTTTGATGTACAATATAAATAACCGCAAACAACAATTATGGTGTATATAGTGGGGACACGTTAAGGGGAGTCCCCAGTTCCCGGACTGAACTTACAACAAAAAACATAACACAAGACAGATGACGACAATCGAACGGAAGAGACCAGGATTCAAGACACCGGAACTGGGAACGGAACTCCTGGGCAGAGCCACTGCTAATTGGCAGCCTCGCTGCTGTCCGAGTAGCTCAGCAGCCGCTGGCACAGGATCGTCTTGAACTTGACCGTAAAGCTATCGAAGATGACATCGGTGTCCTGCAGCTGCTGTTCGTCCGCCGCCGCTGCCATCAGCTGCTTGAACTTCTGGTTGAGATTCTGCTCCAACGTCGAGTTATTGTTGTTGAAGTAGAAGACATAGGCCAGCTCCAGCAGATAGTAGTCCAGGTCGCCCATAAAGAACCGCTCGCACTCAAGCATATCGAACTTGCGCTCCAGGAAGTGCAGACACAGGTGGTAGATGAGGTGCTTCAGGTCGGACCGCCGCAGGGGCACATAGCCGGTGTCTTTGCTGAAGTACTCGAATAGCTTAAGTGTGCGCTGGGCGGAGTCACAGTTCTGCAGGCACAGCCGGAAGGCCTCCACGAACCGGAAGTTGAGCATACAGATCCGAATGCGGTACTCGTTGCGATTTGGACGGGCGCACTCGCCAATCTTGTCGGGATTATACAGGCCGTGAAAGGCGTACAGGCAGTAGTGTATGTAGTGGCGCAGCTGCTGCACTGATGCCTCCTCCAGACCCTCGCTACTGGGCGTAAAGGTGCTGGCATCATCATCGTCATCATTTTGTCCCAGCAGCTGTTGCTGCACTGCGACGGGTACTCCTCCTCCCCCCTGCTCCGGCAGCGGCACATAACTCTGCTCCTCGGGCGTGTAGTCCAGGTCCAGTGAGCTGTTAGCATCACCGCCCAGTGCCGGGACATTGTACGAGTAGCTGGCATCGTTTTGGCTGAGGTTCTCCAGGCTGCTCAGCATATCATCCGAGTCCTGCCCGGTGGCCGCGTGCTGTTCCGTGCTGCTCTTGTAATTACCCGTGCCCACGGAGTACTCCCGATCGAAGCTAATGTTGGCCGGCTGCAGGAAGTGCGGCTGGTAGGGCGGCATGACCTTCAGATACCTCACTGGATCCTGATCCAGCCGAATTCGTGGCCTCGGCAGATTGATCTCCACCGGCGCCTCTACGCACTGGCTCTCGAAACGCATCAGCCGCTTCGTTGTGGGCAGGCACACCACCCGCTGTCGCATCCTTTCTAGACTGGCACCCAGATCCCGGCCACACTGGCCGTTGGAGTTACCCCCAAAGGCGCGCACTATATGATCGGTGGTCATGACCAGCGTAAAGTCAGCTCCACAGTCCACGTACATTGGCCGCTCGATGCTGTCAATGGGCGAGGGCTTTAGCACGGCACGCCGCTCCTTGTCCTCGGTGCCCAGTTGGTGCTCCAGGTTCTTGCCCCACGTGTAGAGCGTGCAGCTGGACGAGATCAAACAGAAATGGAACAGGCCACTAGCAATCTGCAAGGTTATAATTAATTAATTTTTGGTTGGTTTTCGTTTTCAGATCTTTACTCACCTGCAGAATTTGGCCTGCCACCTCACTAGTGTCCACCAAATGCGGACTTAAGTGCTCCGTGGGATCGGGTTCGGCCAGTCCTGGTGCCGGAGCAGGCGGCGGAACAGGATTAAGTATTTCCACTCCTCGCTTACACGCCGAACCAATGGTTTCCGTAGCATCTGATGGCACAGCCTCATTCTCTCCCTGCTCCTCTTTGGACTCACTGGGGGCCTTCGGGGTGGCCCCAGCCACCACTGCCGCATAGGATGTGGTGGGTTCCACCGCAATGCTAGAGGCCATGGGTACAGTGGGAGGTGCCGGCAGCAGAGTAGCCTCCAATTGCTTGCTTAACATCTCGCGTTGATGATTCTCCTCCAGCTTCTGCTTGGCGTTGGCGCGTCTCTTGATTTGATTGGCCAGGCGCAAGGCTTGCGGCGAGCTTCCCCAAGTATACAGACGTTCTTGATCGTCTACAGCTAACTGGTTTATCAATTCGAACATTTAAAATAATAACATTTATAAAAGTATATAAGAAAAAACCTACATTGGTAAAAAATTTGGTGTGTATCAGTCTTAGGCTGCCGTCGCCCACCTCTAGACGCACTGGCAGATTCGTCTTGGTGTCGACGACCTGGTCGCTATTTCCGGTGCCCAGCTGACCAAAGTGATTGGAGCCGAATACGAAGAGCTCTGTGCAGCGTCCGCTGGCCTCCATATAGCTGCTGGATGCCCCGCACAGCACCAAAGTGTGAGCATGGCCCAGCGATATTTGTAATATTTTCTGCAACATTACAATTTAATTTTATATAATTTAATTTATTAATT
>JAEIIL010004476.1:0-14316 GCA_018905715.1 Drosophila lini | reverse complement strand
TATATGCTTATATTTATAACCAAATATATATCCATATATCCATATATCCATATATATATATGTATAATTTACCCTCTGTGTGTGTGCGTGTGCATCGATGTGTCACTAGGCATAATCGAGGAATCATTTGCCATAACCATTAAGTCTGTGTAAGTTAGTCTAAGTACTGTGTAAGTCCCCTTCCCTTGCATGCATCCTCCCCACCCGAGAAACACACACTGAGTGTGACCACCAAATAGTACCAGGTTAGATGTAAGACCGCAGAGCCAGAGACAACTAATGAAGCGGGTTTTGCCTTCAAAGGGATCATACGCCGGCGGCTTCTGTAAATTTGAATCTCATCCAGCCTTTTTCCTGCCCACGGATTTATCCGACAGATACACATATCTCTTAAGCATATGCATTGCAATGGTGTTGGAAAAAGTTTGCACTGTGCCCGGCAAAAAAAACTTTATTACGATGCAGGGTACGAAAGGGTATATAAGTTGGAGTTACTTTTTAAATACTTTAAAAATTCATAATTTTCTTTAGCAATTTCTGCTGTTTTAAAAAGAGATACACTCTCTCATAAGTATGCTATATTTTTTACAAACCATGAGTACTTCTAAGTCGACTCTCTTTAGATTTCCTCTGAACTTTTTACAAGCCGATTTTCCCAAATGCAACTGCACCAAGTCCAAGCCAAAAAAAGAGCGGGCCAAATCCGTGTCCACCCAAGAGAGCTTAAACATTTTAAGCCATAACTTAAACGTCAAAATTTGTTACCTGAGCCAGGTGTGTGCCGACTAAAAACAACTTAAATGCCACATGTCCTCCGAGGGGGCAGCAAGCCCTATGTAAGTGTGTGAAGCCACAGGAAAAGTTAGAAAAAAAAAGAAAAGGTAACACGCATTTGGTGCTCGCAAATGAAGACAAACTACTGCGGAGACTTCAGGGCTCACGGATACAAATGCACCTGGCGGAGTGTCAGGCAGGCAGGTGCATTTGCTGAACTAATTGCAATTTATATTTGCCACTGCGGCAGAGCGAAACGTAGCTTATTTAACCTAATGGGCGGCCACACATGGGGAATTTACGGCTGATTGACGCACGGGGCCGGACTCCGGACTCCTGCGGCAAATGGAATTTACATGTCACCCGAGAGCCGTACAAACAAAACAAAAAAATATATATACATATATAGAAAAGCCCGGACAGAAAACAATGAATCAAAACACGTACGCTGCAGGTTTAATTTCCATGGCACGCAGCATCCGGCGTTGATTCGGGAGCCCAGACCAAGACCAAGACCAGGCTGGAAATAAAAATCATATTGATTAGCTGCGTAGGCCCGTCGAGAGTCTGGGGAAATCAGTAGATGGTGTGGCACTCGCTTTCCCCCCTTGGAGTAGAGAAACCTTTTCGGCTGTCAACTTTGTTTGCTAATGAACTTGCTTCGAGTCCCGACAAAAGGAGACCCCTTCGGGTAGGAGAACGACCAGACTTTCGTTTCGTTTCGTTTAATTTATTAATTCTTCCCTCTGTTCGCCTCACATTCGGGGCCTAATTTGTATGCGACGCCAGCGCTGCTAATGTGCGGCCATCATTTAGATCAATAGCGAGATACATTCGCCGACACATTCACAGATACAGATACAGAGACTGACACACAAAGAGTCGCAGATGGAGATACATGGCTAGGATTGGCCTTGCCTCATTACGGAGAATCGGAGCAGCCACTTCTCTTTCTCTCTGTCCGCGAATCAATCGACTCCGACCCCCGGTCCCCTTTTTTTTTCTTGTGCGTCATTTACTTATGCTGATTTCTGGCGGGGATTGCGATTCCTTTCACGTCCGTTAATTGAGATGCCGGACCTTAAACCGCCAATGCCAGCCAACGGCGCGGAATGAAAAGCTTTCACTCTAATTGCAACATTATCAGTGTCTGTATCTGTAACTGTATCTTTTTTTGGCTCCTTTAAAGCCTCACAAGTCATACTGAAATTGGGAGTAAGCCGCAATGGAACGCCAACTGACAGCGGTCTTAGTGGGGCCCAAAAAACCCTGGTCAACACTAATAAAGCCCAATAAAAAAAGCAAGAACAGACAGCTGAATATCTCACTTTTGGAAATTAAAATGATATCAAATTTGGGGCCAGGGACTCTGATGAAGGATTGACAGGCCAATTGCGGTCGCCAGCAGCCTGATTGGCCAAGTGTTTCAACACATTCATTTTGTGGGCTGAAGGGCCCTTGTCTCACTGCAATATCAATTAACTTTAATGCCGCAGCAAACAGATATATTGGGCCCGGTTGAAAACGCCCCCGATTACCGCAATCTCTTAAGCCCGACTGGCCAGCATCTGCACCTCGGTTTTCGGGTGTCGGCCTGGCCCTGACCAGCCGCTAATCAGCGCACAAATTCCACTTAAATGCCGCAACAGTTGCATGTAAGTCCCGTTGCCATGGGCCATGCCTCCACAGCCACAGGAACACCCACAAAACAGAACAGAACAGGACACAGAACCCCACACTCTCTCCATCTGTGTCACCCCGCATTTCAATCTCATGGATCTCCCCCCCAATGTCATTGCCTCTTTGTGGTGACCAAAAAATGCAAAACAAAATTGTCCACAAAATGTTTACGCAACATTCTCGGTACTCTCGAGTCGGAATCAGAGCTGTAATTGCATTTTATTGCACAGCAGCAAAGTCAAGAGATATACTCATATATAATGTACGCAAATATATATCACTGATGGGTTTATATGTATATATACAGAGGATGCTTTGCCCGCATTTTTCGAGTGCCTGTCGAGCTTCATTTGCATATGCATACATTGGTGCGAGTCCGAGTAGTTCCACAGAGCCGCAGAGATACAAAGATACAAAGATACATAGCTGAGGAGATATTTGTATCTGGCCAGCCGCAGATTGCCATTGTCGAGTGCTTAGTGGCAATGGAATTTCCGTTGGGGTCACCAAATGCTGGTTTTGATCCATTATAGGAAACATTTACACCCAGTCCCCGCAGTCTGCCAAGTTGATCCCTGAGTAGTCAAAGTAAACCCCTTTTAGCCTTAAGCAAATACACATAGCGAAGCCCATGTAAGTCTGAGAGAAGCCCAGATTTGAGAGCCTACTTAGTATGTAAGAACACAACCCAAACTAAGAACCCAGAACCTAGAAACAGAACCACAATCCGAACCGAACACATACACAAAATCCCCCTATTATTCCCAGAGTAGAGTACCTAGAATTCCCAGATCTAGTTCCCAGATCTAGTCCAAACCACAACAACAAAAAAAAAAAGAAAAACAAAAAACATTTTAACCAGCGAAACGAGTGACAAATCAAAGCGCAAGTCACAAATAACTCAAGAGCCTTCGAAGCGATCACAAAACTCAAACCGATAACCGAAATAAGTAAAAGAAAGTAAAAATAACATAAAAAATCATATAGATTAGTAAACTTGATAAGCGATAATATAACAATCAATCGATCCAGACAATAATCCATTAAAACAAATTGTACAATAATCTAGCGCGGATGAGGGATTCGATGGCACGTATCACACCAACATTGTGGTCAAACATAACGGCAGTTGTCTGTACGTGCCCCCTGGTATCTTCAAGAGCACATGCAAGATAGACATCACGTGGTTCCCATTCGATGACCAACATTGCGAAATGAAATTCGGTAGTTGGACTTACGATGGAAATCAGGTAAAGTGGCAAATCGACAAATCAACAAACAAAAAAGAAAAAACAAACACAACCAAAAACACAAAGCTAAGAACAAGCAAAACAGTAACTAACAAAAGCAAATAGTTTCAAATAGTACAGTAAACGCTGGCTACACTAGGCTACTCACATCAGTAACACTGCTCTCCCACACTGTTCACCAAACACCAACACCAATACTCCAACACATTCAAACTCGTGCACGATCACGCTTCTGCCAAAAATCACGAGACTCACGCACCAGGAAACGAAAGGGAAACATCGCCGAGAGTTGACTGTAGCAAGATGATTAGTAGAGTACAGGCTGTCTAGGGTTAGGACGGATTTGTGATTTCGTTTTTATATGCTTTTCCAAACTTCTATCTCTCTCTCTCTCTCTCTATCTATCTATCTATTTATCTATTTCTGTAACCACCCGAATCTATAATTTGTTCGTTCGTAAACCTCATGTCGAACAATTCTTTGCGTTTTTGCGAATTACAAAACCAAAAGATCGCAGTGTTGTTAACAGCACTGAACTGTAAGAGGTTCAGTGTGTCGGCTAAAATATTCAACACAAAAACAGATAAAATATTGAATATTTTAAGCCCACACACGCCCCGAAAAGAGCTTAGCTCGCCTGGCAAGGGCTTTCAAACACTGTCCACCAGTGTTGGAAGTGTTCAATTGCCTCACTTAGGTATACAAAATGGAATCATGTGTGGAAATTCTAGAATTCTTCTGAAGTTTCAACTATTTTGCATGGTAGCAGGCAAATAAAAACCACGCCCAAAATAAATCAGCAACAGGCGAACATTTTTTTGGACGACGTAAAGACTCTTAATGAAAGTCAACAAAAAATATCATACAAAAAACAAAATATATTGAAGGATGTTTTGAGTACAACTATAATTTACAGCGCTTTTATTTCCCACGTATTTTGCACCCACAAAATATATATTTGCAAATCGAAATCTCAAGACAAATGAGAAGAAAAGAAAAACTCTATATATTTGCTCGCTCTCTCTATCTCTCTCTCTCTTTCGTACACCTCGAACACATGCTATATCTGTACATAAATGTTGTTTCAATGTGGCTTATTGTAAAATTCTAAAAAAAAAAAAAACAAAAAACTTCAACAAAAAACTAAAATCTTAAATGTTCTCTTTCTCCAATTAAAAAACGAATACTCAAACTCAAAACTCAATGACCA
Organism: Drosophila lini; assembly: GCA_018905715.1. Classification (NCBI taxonomy): domain Eukaryota; kingdom Metazoa; phylum Arthropoda; class Insecta; order Diptera; family Drosophilidae; genus Drosophila; species Drosophila lini. The sequence goes on along the minus strand of JAEIIL010004476.1, from coordinate 9,402 downwards.
ACCACCAAAAAATATATATAAAATATATGTAAAAATTAATTTGCCAATTGCAAATTGATTTCGATTCTCTATGAATATGAACCCATGAACAATACCAAAAAAATAATCGTTTAAAAATCAGTTGGATTTGGTTTTGAATTCCGAAGATGGAGGGGATCTTTCCGATTTCATAACAAATGGCGAGTGGTACTTGCTTGGTTAGTAAACAAACCTCATTACGCTTATTTCTCTAACTGTTATTTCGTTTGATCGTTGTCATTTGTAAATGTCTAATCAGCATAACCCCAAGACACCTCAAAAAATAATTATTGTTTTCCACATTGCTTGCGAGACCGAATAAAAATTGCTTCATAGACCCTTTTGAGTTGCTTTGCTCTTGATTTCTTTGATCTAGTTATACGATTTATTGTACATACCTAGATGATCTGGATCGCATCCGGATCTGTATATATCTGTTGTACATATGTGTGTCCTTGTGTAACTGTACATGCGTCTATGTTTGTGCCTCTGTCTCGAACCGATGATACCCTTGCCCGATGCTCACTAATCTCTGACTTCTATCGTTCAGCCATGCCGGGAAAGAAGAATACGATAGTCTACGCCTGCTGCCCAGAACCATATGTCGATATCACCTTTACTATACAAATTCGCCGCCGTACATTATATTATTTTTTCAATTTAATCGTGCCATGCGTGCTAATCTCATCGATGGCCCTCTTGGGCTTCACCCTGCCGCCGGACTCGGGCGAGAAGCTGACCCTGGGTGAGTATGCCAGCCGATAATCCTGATCCCTGTTCCAGACACAGAACATACCACAAAACAAGCGATCTCTGAACTGTATTTATTCAAATGTTTAAATGAATTTTGTGAGTTTTTTCAGCGGTGATTCTCCTCCCCTTATGCATAGCTGTCTAAGTTATAGTTAGTTAGGGTCCGGCAGGTTATTGAGTTGTCAAGTTGTCGAGTTATCGAGTCTGGTGAGGTCAAGCAGCGAGGGTAGCGAAATGAGGCTTAGCTGGATTTAACCATAAAGAGTTTAGGCTCAAACCCCAAAAGAGTATATAAAGCTAAAACCCCCTTTAAAATCTACATAATCAACGCTGCTTCTAACGATAGTCAGTCTATGCATGTTCTCTGTTCCGTTGAAAACGAAAGTTAAACTAACTCAACGAGTGTTTTCCTTTTCTTAAAAAAACAATTACACTTTCTGAATATTATAAATAATTAATATATCATCCCAAAAAGGACAACACTCTTCTTAAAGTCTCAAAGTCCCAGCTGTCCCGCTCAATAAGAATAAATAAAAATAAAGCCCTAAATAAACTCCATGAACCAACCCATATATCCCGTTAAAGGAGTCAATAAACTATGAGTAAACAATGTGTAAACGTTACCTTAATTTTGTCGATAAATACTAATAATGATATAAAAACTTATTATGTAATCTTGATCTTTCAGTTTTCCGATGTGTTTTGCGTTCGACTTTGATTTAAATTGCGTTTTATATTTATTGTATCTCTTGTTGCAGGCGTAACTATACTACTATCATTAACAGTATTTCTAAACCTTGTCGCCGAGTCCATGCCGACAACGTCGGACGCTGTTCCTCTTATAGGTACACACCAAAAAACACGCTAATCTAACCCATATAAGCTAAGCTACATAGCTTCCATTGGACCGAGGTTGTCCATCACTACTAACAGTGACGAAAAAAAAAACAACAGAAAGTCGTGCTGTGCTAATGCTGTTTTTAGTTAATCATTAGTTTTGCTACAGTAGTGCAATGAACTGAGAAAACCAAATACAAAAAAAAAAAGAAAAACCGATACGAAAACCGAAACCGAAACAAAACGAAACAAGCCACGAATACTAACCAAAGAAACCGATCCGAAAAAAACGAATACCAATTAACTTAGCTCTCTCACACACCCAGACCCCATCACACACACACACAGACACGAATGAGGAATGATCAATAACTCGTAACTCTCCGTATGTTTGCCACTAGATCTATCTATATCTCTCTGTAATCTCTGGACTCCACCGAGCAACTGGATGTTGGATAGTCTAGCCACACACGTACTATATGTAACCCGACCTAGAACACACCACCTGAACCTCTGAACCACTGAACCACTGAACCACTGAACCACACTGAACCACAGGTCCTCTGAGGTCCTCAGAGCTCCTTGGCCAGTAGCCACAGTACCATGTAAGGTACTCAAGGAGCTCTCTCTATCTCTCTCTCTTCCCTTAAGCTTTTCTCTCGTTTTTCCACTAACCTAAACTTAACCTCTTAGCTCATGCCAGTCTTGCCAGTATTTTCTAATATCTTTTTGCTAAGCCACCGAATATATATATTCCATCTGGTCAGGGTCCTCGATAGCTCTGACATAATTGGTATTTGGCCACCACAACCACAGCCACAACCACACCCACACTCAGTTACAATCAAGTCACAGCCACAATCACAATAACAGTATTACCAACAAGTACAAACACAATACGTACTCGTACGAGAGTTTTTCGTTTCGATTTTGCTGTGTTTGCCCAATAATAAAGCCGTGTCTCCTACTACTCAGCCATATAATCGGTTCCTCAGTTAATTTTTGTCGTTTCGTTGTTGCTTCGTTTGTTCGATTGTTTGTTTGTTGGATTCGTTTGCTTATCTACGTGTGCCTCTAGCTGATCCCCCCCGTATCGTTTCGTTTCGTTCAGTTCCTTAGCCTGCCACTAAAAAACACCTAAAGAAAAAACCCCGTGTTATTAAAAAAACTAACCCAGATGGTACTGCCCGAGTAACCTGATCATCCTGTAAATAAGCTTGTCCTTAGTGTGCGACCCCTCCCCCACCTCATAATCACGCTGGGACGAGTCCAAGCCCCGCCCCCCGCCCGCTCATTCCCGCCCAACTGCCTCTAATCATTCCAACTATAAAAGCATAGCAGCATTTCAAAAACCGCATCAAAAACGTAGACAGAAATGCAATTAAAGAAAATGTATTTTAAATCTAGCCACAACTGTATATATATACACAAAAGTATCTAAAAAGAGAAACCATAAAAAATCCAACGAACCACCTTTTTTCGCTACCAAAAAAAAAAAAAAATATTAAAAGAGATAACAAAACAGGAGCAAGGAAAACCAAAGCCAAAAAGAAACAGCAAGCCAGAACCAAAAACAAACTAACTTACAAAAAGCTGAGTTAACCAGTTTTTCAGTTTTCTTCTTTTTTTTTTGTGTTTATCTGAACATGAAACAGACCATAAATAGAACAAGAGGGAAAATGGTGGCAGCACTACTGCGATTGGGCCGCAGTTGAGAGGCAGGTCCTTGGAAGGAAGGTCCCTCTCCCCGGCGGCCCAATCGAATGTTAAATAGAGACCACAGAATGCCGTAGAGAGTAATTAACTAGCCTGTAAATCGTATTGCATATATATAAAATATATTGTAGAGGTTTGTATGCGACACTTTGATACTTGGATTAGAGCTAGCTAGCTAGGAACCACAGGGAACACCGGGAGTATTACCTTTTCTTAACCCCGAGCACACGATAAACCCGTTTGAGTAGAGGCCTCGCGGTAGGTATAGCTTGAAACAACGAGTTTGTATCGCTTGAGCTGTACAAATGAGCCCGCCTAGGAATCTAAGCATCTCTATATTAACCATATGACTATATATATATATATATTTCGACACCACCACCACCACCACCACCAGTACTACCAACCACCGATCACCCACAGAAAACCGAACACTGTAAATAGACAACACGCCGAACAGACGTAAGTACACCGAACCACCGACCCCAAACAAGAACAACACCACCGAAACCACCACGAAAAAGAACAACCAGAACTTTTGTCGAACGCCGCCACACGAGCGCATGAATAAAACCCCAATTAAAAAATCATTTTGGGCCTAGAACCGTAAGGAGTCCAAAAGCTTGACAACACTTTCTCTCTCTCTCTCTCTCGCTCTATAAAACAACACTTTCTCTTGCTCTCTCTCTATTATACAGTTTGCCAAAATATCCAAAAATAGCTACTATTTCTCCTTTCTCGCTACGGCAAGAACTATTTGAACTTGCACCTACTTACTCGCAAGAAACTCGAACCGAATTCTCACACCAACTACCAACAACCAGTTACCAATTACCAATTACCAACCTCTAAGAAACACTCAACTAATCTAGATTTTTCCGCTCAACAATAACAACAAAAAAACCTGGAAATGTATCCATTTATATTTAAACTGCAAGCCGCAAAATCCGAAGCATTTGCAAACCCGTAAACTCCTGGCATATAAAAATAACTGAACCCCCCTCTCGAACCATATATAGAACCATATATATAGCGCTAAAACTAAGCCTAAACGATAAACCATTAAAATGAAAACCCAAAAATCGAAGCAACATTTGAACTTGCATTTATGCAGATCCATTTGATCAGATGGTAGAGTTGCAACTCCACATAATATCGTATCGTTCATGATGTCGAGCCCATCATGCGTTCATATTATGTCATGTTTATCTAGATATTAACCCGTATCCCCCTCACCTCCAGAAACAGCAGTCCCCCTCCCGGAGAAGACTTGACAAATGATATTTGCATGCTGCGTTGTGCGAATTTTCCCTCATAATGCCCGTTTAGCCTCTGGTTTGCTCTCCCTCGCGCCCTCCGTGGCACGTAGCAAATTAAATGAGGCGGGCTTGTGGGCGTGGCAAATTGGCAACACGTAGCGCAAGTGTGGGGCGCGCATCTCGAGTCGACTTCTAGTTCAATTTACAAATATTCTCAGAGCGAGAAAAACTTGCGCTACTTTCAAAGTTTTTCCTGTCCCTCCTTCGCTTTACTAATGGGTCAAAGTTGGAAGGATGCTCTGCTCTGCCCTGCTCCCCTGCCTTCCTACCTGTCTTCACCCCTGCGTCCCTCCCTTAACCGCTGAGCTCTCGAAAAGTTGAGATATTTTCTTTTTGCGAAAAAAAAAAAAACAAAAATTAATACCCTGAGATGCTGTGAACATTTTGTGCCCATTCTGTCCAGGTTCTAAGCGCCATAAAGGGGGATACTTTCAGAGATTTAACGTCACAGCATTTCAGCGGGGTCAACTTGGCGAGAGCTTTGCCTGATTTCTTTACAAAGATATATTTTTTTGAACCCCCCAAACCCACGCTCCAGTTGGACTTTTGAGTTCGCAGCATACTCAGGCATATACTCATTCACACTTCATTCAGAGATCAAAGAAACCGATAAATTGTAATACTAAATAGCCAAAGAACATCTCCAGTCTCCAGTATCCAGTTTCCAGTCTCCACTCTCCAGTCTCCAGTCTTCAATGTCCAAAGTCCAAACTCCAACTTGGTCGGCCCCGAAAGGCGCTACGGAAAAAAACAGAACCCCGAACAGATACAAAGACACAGAACCTAAACCGCCCAACTACTGAACCTACATACCTCTCTGATATGCCCTCGATATGTCCACGATAACACACGATAATACACGATAACACACAATTACTCACGATAACACACTGATACCTGCCGATATACTACCGATACATACATAAACGTACGCTTTATGATTTCCATTTTGATTGTGTCATTTGTTTTTGTGTGGTTGTTATTGTATTTTTCAAAACGAAAACGAAATTCTTTTGTTTCAGGAGTTACAATTCTTCTATCGCTCACAGTGTTTCTCAACCTTGTAGCTGAGACATTGCCCCAAGTATCTGATGCAATCCCCTTGTTAGGTAGCGATTGCATTTAAAACATACTTACCAAATGCAAATATATATTCAAATTTGTCAAAAAAAAAAAAAGAATAATTAAAAAACTAATTAATATGATTTACATATACGTACACGCCTTGAAAATATATATGTATATATAGCAGTATATATACATATCTATGTATCTACATCTATATATTCATGAATATTATTGTTATTGTTGTTATCTATATATATACATATCTATTACGATTATATTACTCACACACATTGCTAAATTGTTCGCATATATAATCCCCCGACAAACCAAAGCCAAAACCAAAAAGAAACCAAACCGAACTTAAACTTAAATAAAGTATTAGTCTAACCAACCAAGTCAAACAATATCCAAAATATCTAAAGTGCCAAAGTTGTTAACATAAATGTTATTTGTGTACGTCGTACTATGTTTACTAATTCCAACAACTTTGCTAAGTACTACTAACTTAACTTAACTTAACTAAACCAAACCAAACTAAACCAAATCAATTCTAATTCCAACTCGTTCTCTCTGTCCCGCCCTCTCTTCTCAACTCGTTACGAAGTTACAATATCAAATACCAAATATATATCAATATATATCGAAGCAGTTCTTAGTTGATCATACTATCTTCCGTTGCCTCTATCTCTATATATCTCTACCTCTATCGTATCTCTATCACTATCTGCCTATCGCCTTCTATGTTCATTTGAAAAATCAACAATCTCTTTTTGGTTCGCTTCTTATTCAAGTCAATTTAGATCAACAACCAACAAAAGCCTAGAGCTAGCCAGGGCTAGCAGCTCGACACAAGTTAGGGAACCTTTTAAATGCTATCGTTATCTATGTGTACTTCCGATCTATACTCCTCCACTTCCGTTTCCGCTTTCTCTTCAATTTCTTCCACTGATCCTCATCGACAATGAAGATCGCTCAACTTCCCTTCAATATATATAAATACTCTCCAATATTCCCAGAACTGAATCGGCGCGGCGTAGATGTTGCAATAGAGCCCACACTTTGCTACCATTCGAACCGAATTCGAACGAATAATTAAACACTTCAAAATTCCGCCTTCAAATTCAAACTTCTTCTATTGCTTCAGAGCCCAGCCTAGAGCAGTTCCTTCTGTAATTATTCAAAGTTATGCAAAACCCAAAATATATATACCTTTATATGTATTCAATATTTATTGTGAATATCCGAAATATATGATAACTGTTATGTATTGCAGTACACCTTGCTTGTACTCCTTTCGCTTCGTTCGTTCAAACCGCCACTCCCTCAATTTCAACCCATACGTAATTACAAAAGATACTTATGAGACAGATTTCAATACAAGTGAGTTTGGGATAATACTTGTGAAATGTGAAAACGAAACCGCACTTGAAAGAACACATTCTAGTGCAGATGGATAACAAAGGATGTCGTCCTCACAGACACTCCCATCCGCCACAAAGAAATCAATTAAAGAAAAGAACAAGAACATGAACAAGAAAATGAAAAAGAAAAAGAAAATAAAACAAAGAAAGAAGTTTTTTGTCTTGTATTGTATGATTTGACTTTTTTGCTAACTGCTTTGATTTGTGTTTGATTTGGTTCTCTCACTCTCACTCTCACTCTCACTCTCACTATATCGATATCACGCTCACCCTCACCACCCAAACTCACCACTCCATCACTAGATTATCGATTATCGATTGCATTTCACCACCACCACAATATAACAATATATTTTTCACCCTCGGTTTGTCCATGAGTATTGTCACCATCTTGAAGCTCGTTCTCGTTATCGTTATCGTTATCGCTCGCTCACCCACCACACAGGAAACGCTCAGTCATGACCGTCACGACCAGAAAACCAACCACAAGAATCCACTCCACACACGCTACTTTAACTTTCTTAGCTATTGTCTGTGCCACCCACCCACTAAGCCACCCAGAAACCCCCATACTCCCCCTAACTCACCTTCGATATACTACTATTTGACCCATACATATTTCTCGGAATGATATTTTTTGCTTGAGAACCTTTTTGAGAACTCAAACTGTGATAACTAAAAACCGAATAAATAAGATATTACATTTGAAATACTGATCGATCGATCGATTGCCTATGTCTGGTATTTTGCAAAAATATCATTTCGTTGAGATCCGCTTACTTAGTTTGTTTGTTGAAATGGGTCGCGGATTCGTTTGCTTACAGATACAGATACTGTCCACTGTCCACAAGGAATGCACTCTCTCCCCACCAACAAACAACGAATGAACTACGTATTAACTAAACTAAAACTTAACTAAGCTATGCTCGAAGCCCGGCCATGTTGTGTAGAGTTGTGTTCTCTGCGAGAAGGTTCAGCCAAAAAATATCATTTAGTCTAACAACCCCAAAGCTTTTGACCCATCCCCCGATCCCCTATCTCAAGCTAAATCTCAATATCAATCTCAATCTCAACCTGAATCCGAAACGAAGACACTTGGACCGAAATCCGGACGATCGGCAAGAACCCAAAATGCCCCAAACAAGAAAAGTACACACGAGATCTGACCAAAAATTTGACCAAATATTTTGCAGGTGTCACTATACTACTGTCGCAAACAGTTTTCTCACTGCTGGTCGGCAATGTCATTACCAAGACCAGCGAGGCTGTACCGCTCTTAGGTATTCGCACTTCTGTAATCGTTTGTAACCTTGCGTTTATCATTTTTACGATTTCGAGAAACAATCAAAAAACAAACAAACTAAATTTTAAATTCTTAGAGCCTTAAAACAACCAAAAACTTTTCTCTCTTTTAGCTGATAAATCAAATAAAATGATCAAACTCAAAATCAAAACCAAAAAACCGATTGTACAAAGTACTCATTAGACCTAACGAAAGTTTAAGCTAAAAATCAAAGTGAATCTTGTAAAAAAAAACCAAAACTAGAGCGACTAAAGTAGGTAAACGAATGTTAAGCGATGCAGAGCATGATCCAGCTCCAGCTGGATAAACACGAGATGCGGATAATGGATAATGTACCAACAGTATCTTTGGAACCAACCCGAACCCGAACTAACCCAAACCCCACCCGAAACAACCTCTGCTTCTTTAGACTTTGGCTGAACCTCTCTCTGTGACTCTGAGACAATCTCTCCAACTAACACGATAGCCACACTCGACTCTTAACCCGATTATTTCCGAGTTCCGGAAATGAATTGTACATATTACTTAATTCTTCGCTTTAGGTAATGCTATTAGCCAACATACACACACGCACCCAAGCCCAAGTATCAAAAGCCGACTCGAAACAATGAACTAATTAAACGATTCTTAAACATCAAGCATTAAATATTCAGAGAGCATACAGTAAATAGCTGAAGCGCTAAATCAATGGCAAAACACATAATCCGTTCGCCAGAGCAATTAAAATATCGATTCCCGGCATACAAACTCTAGAAAACATGAAAATTTCTAACCCCATTGCCTCAGAACCCACACCCCAACATTGCTTGCTCTTAGAACCTTAATAGAGTAGTTGAAAGCCGAGGACAGTCAAGGGGACAGGTGTCTGAAAGGGGCTGTAAATAAATCTAACTTAATATTCAAACATAAAATCAATTTTGCTATTAAGGTAATGTCTATTTCAAGAATTGTTTTTATTGCATTTATT
>JAEIIL010004464.1:0-14284 GCA_018905715.1 Drosophila lini | reverse complement strand
TAAAAAGTTTTATACCAATAGTGTGATAAAGAAATAAGAATGTTTGTATACTTTTTTATACCATAAATATGAAGTTTGCTTTACTGTACTTAAACTGTTAGAGGAATCTACTGAAATATTTGAACCGATTCTTTGTAATCGTAAATATGGCATTTCCCTTAATGTATGTTTTTTACAAACATATTTAAAAAGCATTGTTCTGTTTTTCCTTAAAACTTAAAACTCTGCTTCTATAACATATTGATGAATTTCAATTTATAAGTTGAACATTGAGAAAAAATGGTTTTCGTTTTGTTGTGGTTTGTATTCTTTTGCCTGGGTGCAAAACACCGAAAGGCAAATTATGTTAATTGTATGAGATTCCGCTACTGTTGCTGAACATCGCGGACGCGTCATTAGCAAACAAGCTTAATTATTGTTTCGGTATTGGTTTTAAAACATGTTGAAATATTTCAAATCAACACGTCTTTGGGAACCAGTGTACATACGACCAGATTTTGAGGTTTTGTTTTCTTTTCGGCCAGCACATTGCTTTAAATAATAAGATAAATTGCCGTCTTAACTGTCTCCTGTCATGAAGGCGCTGGTTAAAAGTGTTTCTTTTTAATGCAATCTTCGTCGTCTCTCAAAAAGACTACTTTACACTTGGGGAATCACTTAAGAGTGTGCGGAAAAATGAGGCAAATGCGAATCCCTAATTATAGCTCAGGGCGAGCGTCCAACTAGTTATTCTCACACGGGCCAAGGGACTCGACTCACATGTGCCAGCGACACCTACAACCAGCCAACTGCCAACTACCAAACAGCCGCGGAGAAACGGATACCGTTCCGCGCCATCTCAGCCTCTACGCACTTTTCAGTCTTCAGCCCATCTTGATTCAGAAACGCATCCGCGGGCGCTGCAGATCGCAGCAGTTTAGGTGCGTATAAGTTTGTACCGGTGGTACATCGCCACACATATTTGCGGTACGTATGCAAATGATGCATATTTCGAAGGCTTTTCCCTGGGGTTTCCTTGGGAAACTTTCCTTCTTTGACTGAAACATCTCCAAACGCTAAATAGTAAATTGTCAGCTATTTATAAAAGATGAAAAACTTATCATAAGCAAGAAATTAACCTGACATCTGCAATCCGAGGCTTATACTCTTTCAGTTACTATATAATTATAGTGTGTATATAGTATACATTAAAAGAAATGCTTTTCTGACTGCCTCTGATCAACATTATAATGCTCTGCAGAGATAAACAAATTGATGCTGTATACTGAGTATATATTCAGCTTTAAAATACAGATTCGATATTTATAGTATCTAATGCAAAGTTTTAATTCCACGTGCTGTGTATTCCAAATACCCAAAAACCCTTTCGCGTTGTTATAGCATAATTATAACGTTTTCGGTGCGTAAAAATAAGCGAAGAATCAACCCCAACTAATCATTATTAAGCGCTTTAATGATTTTATAGTCCAATTTATATTCCTTAACAACCACTCCCATTCGGCCAAATGCTTACATCTCTTATTTGGATGTTTGCTTTTAATTTCCGAGGTCTCGCAACCAGAATCCGAATCCGTCCGCAGTTATTTATCGTAAATTGGATGTGTGCATGTGGCTGGGACTCAGGAGTTCTTCAGCGCTGATGGAACTGGGCTCTGCGATTCGCTTGATTTAATAGTGGCAATTTCGCTCGACTCCAACGCACTGATAATTTTCTCACATAGAAATCCGTTTTTATAAGCTAAAAAAAGGCGCCGCACGCAATTCGGCATTCATGTTTTATTGCCTAATTAACTGGCGCTGACCATTTCACGACCTCTTGTGCGTGACGCGTGAACGGAGTTACGGCCAAGGAATCACTTATGCCGAGGAGCAGGAGCTCCGAGCCTTGGGACTGTTGGCTGTGCTTAGCCACATATGTTATGTATGTACGAGGATGGCATTATCACTAAATTACCAGAGCAGGCAGTGCGAAATAGTATTTTAATTAGTTCAGCGGAGGAGTTTATGCATGATAAAAATATTTATCTCACATAAAAATAATTTTAGCCCTAGCAGTCATCAGTCATCAGCAGCCGAGTCGATCTAACCATGTCCCTGTGTCCGTCGGTAGGTCCTTTTCTACGCAAACTAATCCCTCAGTTTTCAAGGTATTTGAATGAAACTTTGTAGATAGTTTTCTGACTATTTTCACTGCTAAATAAGTCACTGCCTAATAAGTCCTCAGATTTTCATAAAATTAGAACTGAAAATCTGAAATAAACCACAACTACCATATCTTTGTTGAAAGATATATGATAATATAACTTTTCACTATTCGAGAAATTGGCAATTCTCCTATATCTTGGAACTTCCATATTGATTAAAGTAATGCGTTTTGTTTAATAAATAAATAAAGCAATGGCATCTTTCGGCAAGATGCAGTCTGCTATCCTTAAGTTATACTTTTCCGCGAGTATTTGCCAAAGTATGAGATGTTCGCATTTATATGTACGTAATCGCAATCTACGGTGGGTAAACACAGCTGCAAATATATTTCCTTTTGACCTCGAATTTAAATGGTCCGCCCTGGTCGTCCGCTGGCTCTATCGGGTTGCTCGTTCGCCGAATTGCGAAAAAACAGAGCGGATTAAAGGTGCACATGAGCACTGCCGTAGGAAATATGCTGCAAACATCCGCCTGCTGCAACTGCATCTGAAAACACATACTCACTCACGGCACACAGAAAACCTCTGCCGAAGCTGTGGCACACTGAAAACAATTCATTTCCCGTTGGACTTACAATGTAATAATTAACATAACAATTTGCTTTTAAGTTTATTATTATTTTATTTTTGATTTTATTTTCTTAAAGTTTAAATGTCTTTATATAAATGTAAACTCTTGCTAAAATGAATATAATTTTTTATCTTCTGCTTAAATTTCCCACACCTTTGGGTGTTTTGAATTCTGAAGGGTTTTCGAATATGTTCCCAATGTGTTCACAATTTGTCTCAGTGCAGTCGAACAAGGGGCAGCGGAACAGCAGCGGGACAGGAGCAGGAGCAGGAGCAGGAACAGGGTTGAGGCAGAGGCGGATCAGGGAGCAGAGAGCTGAGCTGCGACGAGCGCGGCGCACTCGCTCATCTTCCCCGCGGCTATTGGCGTCGTGCAACATTGCAGGAGCCTTTTTCCTGTGCCCTGTGTCTGTGGAAGACCTGGCGAATAAGCGAGCAGGCCTGGCCATGAGCCATGAGCCATGGCCATGTCGCTGATGATTCGTGTATCGCAGCCGCCGCCGTTGCCGCCGCCGCAGCGTTTGGCTTCTCCCGAAATTTGAATCTGCCTGCATCTGAGGACTTAACGAATATGAACGAAAGGGCCCGCGGCCTTTTCAAAATATTACCACACTCGGGCATGGCTACGTACTACGTACATGCGTTTGGGTTCGGGTTCGAGTTCGGGTGAATGCGGAAAATTATGGCGGAGTAGTTGCAGATACAAACACTCAATCACAAGGGCTCCATTTGCATACGCCGGCCCCTCCGAGTGTGCCTCTAAAAAAAGCCATGAGGCCTAAGCAGTCCTATTAACTATAACCCCTAGGATCCGGGCCTGCGTCTGCTGGCCCTAGACTCAAAGTAGACATTCGTTTCGCTCAGAGCGATTATTCCATTTAAATAGTTTTGCGCTCGTACCACTGTTAATTAGAACCCTTTCTGGACAACTAATCTAAGGGAATTCTACCAGGTACCCTACTTTATGCCCAATATAATCAAGCTTTAAGTTTTGGCAATTGGATATTTAGTTTCAAAGAAAACGATAACGTGGGGAAGCTAACTTGTGCTTGAAACTATTTAAAAATGCTAGCAAAATGTGTAGCCTTTTTGAATAAAGTTCATAAACATGAATTTATTAAGTAGTTTATATTAAGGAAAATCTATTATTTAGATAGTTGTTTTAATTACGAAAGAAAAATTTAATTTTTTTCATTTCTAAGGTTTGGCCGCCCTTTTAAACGAAGCACCACTGGTTTTGTAATAAAACTATCATTGTTTTCTCCCTCTGCGCTGTAGTAATTTAAGCCGCATTATTTTTGGACCGCAGATCGGTTGCTCAAGTTTTTGGAAAATCACTACTCCGGCGCTGATTGTGATTTGCATGTGGAATGCACTTGTCTGGGGCCGCAAACGCGGACTGAAGAGACCGAAGAGCAGCGGCCCGATAAAGGAGTCGCCACAGATTGGCAGGCCTGGGCCAGACACTGCCATGAAGACAACAGTCGGGCCAACAGTCGGGGCAGTAGTCATGCAAGTCCTGCGGCATTCACGAGTTCTCCCGAGGCGATCGCATTTAAGACGCATCTTAAATGAGGTGCTCGGGCCGGGTACCGGGTACCAAGCTCCAGCTCCAGCTCCAGCTCTGGCTTGCAGCTTGCAGCTTGCCTGCTCTTAAAGTACTCGGCCCCAGTCTTTAGAGCCAGCTTATGACTGGCTCAAAGAAAGCTGCCATTTTCGGGAGTGCACGTGTATGGGTGGGGATCTGGATGTGGTGCAGTGTAGGTGTGGTGTCGGTAGTTGCAAGTTGGTAGTTGGTAGTTGCACAGAGGTGTACTTGGGCGCTCTTACCATGAGCACACGGACCACTGTGCATCACGATTTATGGCGATGCTGCGGGGAGGATTGGAAATTAATTGGTAATGCGAGCAGTGCATCAGTATCAGTATCGGTCGGCTCCGAATCGCAGCAAAAAATGGCGGACCGATCATCGGTCGATCGATCTCTTGTCGTGGCCGCAATCAAAAATCGTGCCGCCGCAATGAAATCGCTGAAATGGAGGTGGGTCGTCGAATTCCGCCGCCGCAATTGGATAATGCACCTGATCACCGCTTCCACCACACGAAATTTACGGTTCCTACGAGGTAGCTTCGTGAGCTGCCGTTTTTATATAATGTGTATGTGCAGTCGGCGAGATCACGGATTCATATCTTTATTTTGCCCTCGCACAAATTCGTACCAAATAGCTGAGTTGTTTTTTCGGGGGAACCCCTACCGAAATTCGTTACCCTTTCCAGAGCCGGACTTATCCCCTGGCAACAAAGGATAGGAGCTCAAGTCCATTTGAGTCACTTAGAAAGCTAATGGCGTAATTCAATTGGGGGATGCAAACATTCAAAGCTCGGGCTCAGCGCAAAAGCAAGTGATTCAATTTTCCACAGCTGCAAAACCCTAACGAGTTTATTCCCTAGATTAATTGTGTAACCTGACAAAACAAAGGTAGAGACAACTGGAACAGTACTAATTAATTAAAACGTTTAGAAGGCTCCGTGATATTAAGAGCTAGTTAAGGCTTAACTCAAAAGCTAATAGCTTCAAAATTAAAAAAGATTTTTAATTTCAGTTTCATTGGGGAAAATGCAATTTAGTTTTTCGGTTTTCGGTTGGGAATAATATCACGTGATATATTTGTCTAAAGTAATGGTAAGCAGGTGTTTATATCGCTTCATAAAAAGTATCAGTTAAGGAGCTTCGAAATCGTGTCTATAACTTCATACACTATTTGATTAAAGGATTTTTCTATAATACATCTTTTTGAAGACGTTATATAAATATACATTTTTTTCTTTTACGTTTTTCTCTCGAAATCTTTTCTTATGAACGTTCAATATAAGTAAATAAGTATAAGTAACTAAATAACTGGTCAATTAAGAAAGTTTTAAGCCGCTTTTAAAAAAATTCCCAGAAAAAGGATACGTAAATGTACTTTACATGGGTCAAACCTATTAAGGTTTGGGATGAGAAGTACTCCAAGATGTTAATAAATCTAAATTAATATAAGTCAGAAATAATCCTGAGCATGACGCACTTTCAAAAGTATTATCATGTGTTTTAAGTATCCCTTTCATCCCTTATCCCTTTCATAAAATATTTCAGGAACCGATTGCAACATAATCAGTTCTATCAGGGATCACAAAAAAGAGTTATAAATAAAATAAAAATTAACAATTAACTTGTATGTTGAAGACATTGAAAACTAAAGTTAAATTGCAATAACTTTTAAACTGAGGGGTCTTTTTAAGAGATTGGCATATATAATTAGTCTACGTTTCAATACCTTTCGTTTTTTTTTATATTATAACTCTTATTTCCCGAACCCTGGCTCTAATTGATGATTCTCAAATATTTTAATCAAAATAATGAAATGGTTTTCGAGTTCAAGCTATAAAAGATATCCTTGTAGCGAAGCATTTCTTATGCATTTTAAAATAGAATTACAAGATATCACTCGGTTGCTACGCATTTTAAATACGGGTTTTACGAACTCCAAAGTACATGAGTTATCAACAATTATTTTTAAAGACATCGAATATGTACGAATTAACAACGATTGCCTTAAGCGAGCAATAGGATTGAGTCGTCCTATTTGGTCCAAACCTCCGATCTACGATTAAGATTCGTTTAAAGGCTATATCCATAGCCTTTCCAGACCATTTAATAATTAAATTTCGCCTGTATTAATATATCGTAATTAGAAAAAGTGAAGGCTTTAAATTTGTTGGACAATTGCTGTTCATAGAGCTTTTCTATCATACTTACTGCAAATGTTTTCGTTATATTATGTAACATCCCCCGCAAAGGTTTGATGGCTAAGCAAAAGGAAAATCTGTTATTTTCAGTTTGTTTTGATTATGGCGTGCATTGAGAAACACGTTCATGTGTATATAGGGGAGCGGGAACTGTTTGAGAAATATGTAAATTTCAGAAAACCCCTAACTCTGACATGTACTGGGAGGGCTTAGGGGAGGGAGGAGGCACATACATAGCCAGCCATATCCCCCAGCACATGGGAAGTGCTGCAGAGCAGAAAGAACCCGGAGCACGTACCACTGGCAATCTGGCAATGGATTTAGATGTGGCTGTGGCTGCGAATGCCCAATGCCCGGGTTTTCCCAGTAGCAACGCAGCCACCCTCGGGGCACGTCGCCAACCCCCGTTTGCAACCCCTATCTGCGAGTATCTGTATCTGTATCTGAGCGTGTGCCCGTACATGTATTCGAGCCCGTATCTTTGGCCGCAGCCGTATCTTTCGTTGTATCTGTATCTTTGGCTGTATGTGCAGAAGCTGCGCTGCCGCAGCCTGGGGTTCGGCCCATTGTCTAGTAGTCCGCTGGCGGGGCGTGGCTTCCGAAATATAAATGGCTGTGCGCCGCGACTCTCTTGCGCGCGGGCCCGCTCTTCGGCATCCTCTCTTCGATGCCCGAGAGCCAAAAACCTGCTTGCACCGAGTATCTGTGTGCGGGCCTCACCCATACAGCGGGCCGGCGAACGGGCATAGGCTTTGGGCACTTTTCCTATGTATTTCGCAGCTGTGTGCGTGAAAACAGCAGCAGCGGCAGCAACGGCAGCAGCAGCGGAGTCGGCAGCAGCAGCATCAGCGGCAGCAGCACCATCGCACATCCCCTGAAGGTTTTTGCGTCCAACCAGAAAATCCAACTTCAGTCGAGAACTACGTCTGGTGGCTGCGCAAAGGCGGAATTTCGATTGCGGGTCCCTCACTTAATTAACCGAACCGAAATCGAACCGAGACCGCACCGAAACCGTACCGAAAGCCGTTCCGAACCGATCCGCACCATCGATTACCATCGGGAATTTTAATTTGCATTCCAATTTGAATAACAATAACAATAACAATCTCAATTAATTCGCATCTGTTAATCGTAGTGTTTAGTGTACATAGCGACGGATTCGTAACTCTAACTCAATCACCCATAGTTGCCTTAACCAGTGCCAAAAATAAATCGATTTTCAATAAGAAAACTTAGTGATCGTACCTGTTCTGCATCTCAAAAGCAAACCTATGCTTTCTACCTAATAGATATTGTCACAGCTAATCTGAATCAAAATGCATATTCTACACCGCACCAACGACCACCAGTTCGAGGATCAGAAGTTCATGATGGTAAGAATCGTAACTTGAATCGCCGCGCTGATCCCTGATCCGAGCGGCTTTATCGACGGGCCTACAAAGTGCTCTATGGAAATTATCTGTCAGCCGAAATCTGCAAATTAACTGTGGGCAAAGCTGCAGCCACTCAAAATCAGATATTGAACCATCGAGCGCCCATGGGGCAACGCCGCTTGATTGACACTGAAATTTCTTTGGGCACTTTCGGGCACGCAAGCACTTTTGGCCAATTACCCGGCAATCTGGCCCGTGATTCACACACAACTGATTACCATTCCTGGGCATTCTAGCAGCAGAATCAATGACCAATTTATAGTAATGGCTTTTCCTGCGAGTCCGTGTGGCACACTCTTGCTCTGGGAATAACATCTACATAAACTTCAAGCTGATTTATGTTTGCTCACAACAAGTACTATATTGCTGACTTACGATTTCTATAACGACAAAGACAAGACGTCAGCTAAGGTTTTGGAGATTACCATCTTCAAAAGAAAACAAATAAGATACTCTTTTGATAAAACACAATCCGTAATTGCACATTTGAGAAGGTTTCATATTCAAAATAGTTGTTCAAAGCACCAAAGATTTAAAAAAAAAGGTTGAATTGAAATAAAAACTAAAGCATTTGTTTCCGAGTAAAGATTTATTAACTTCAAAGGAATCAATAGGATCAGACTACATACAATTTATTTCAGATATATTTATCATCAGTAAAATACAATATTCCTAAGTCTGAAATCAATTCATATATGAATGGAAACCCTTCACGCAAGCATCTGGTTGAATTTACAAGTATACATTATTACATTATAAATGTATTTCGAGTTCCTTTTTTCCACTTCTAAAACTTACTTATTCAAATAAATATAATATTTTTAACACCTAGTATTACAAAAATTAAATGCAATTTTTTTAAGACATAGCGCTTTGATTTCTTGTTTAAATTTAGCTGTGTTGACCACAGTTTTTACAAATTGTAAGTTTACTTTAAAAGGTTTTTTTTAGATTAACTTTAAAAAATGTTTAGTAATATAACCGTTCACTTAATATATCCTTCCAAAGGAAAGTAAAGCTTGAATTTTAATAATACAACCTAAACATGTATTTCCATTCAGCAAAAAAAAAAGACAAAAGTCCTTTAGTTTTTCGCTTACGAAACATACGATTTTTCATTGTATACCGTCAATACAAATAAGACTTTTTTCGAATGTCGGTATTCATCTTTTCTATAAGCTTACAATTGAAAGTAACTCCTCAAATTCAAGATCACTTATTATCAAAAAACAAAATCGAGAACAATATCATTTCGATTTGAAGAACGTCACTTCGAGAAAAATTGAGATAAAATAATCTCAGGCAAATAACTTCTCTTCTTTTCTTTTACTTACTTTAATTATATGTACTATGATTTATATCATTATTTTTTAGAGCAATGATTTTAAAATCTCTTTTTATCTGGAAAAGAACACGATCTAATTTATTGAAATACTGTACAAATCTATAAACACTGTTTTCATAATTCGGATAGCGCTGTGGGAAAATACATTTGAAAACATAAAACGACTTGGCTGTACAAAGGGCAGACAAGGTTTTTAACTTGAGAAAAAAAGAAAGGATTGCGGTGGGAGTGATCAAACATCAGGAGAAAAAATTCAAATGCGTTTGTTGAGCAATACCTCTGCGAAAATTCCCGAAATGCGTGGGTACACGCTCCCCCATTTAATTAGCGAAATTATATGGTGTTTCTTTCTTCCAAGAACTTGCCCGGTGCCCGATAAAAAAATAGGGCAATTTGCGGGGCAAGGGCCAAAGATCAAAACAAAAACAGAGCGAAGAGGTAGACCAAAAGTCATCGCCCACAAAAATCGCAGAGTCCGCTCGGAGTGGGCATGCCGAGCATGTTGGCATTAGCTTTGGTTTGGGGGCCCTGCGAATGCTGCCTAAATCAGGTAAAATCCCACTGGGACACTCGCGTGATGCGTTGCCAAAATAATTTATGAGATTGAAGCGCAACGCATCGTCAATTTGCGTGTGATGCCCAGCCGAAAAAAGAATGCTATACGGTCCGATCGGCTGGGCCAAAAATTCCCATAGCACACACGCTGCACAGACCCCGAAATATCAGAAAATATTTAAGCATTGAGATTATTTATTAGCCAAACGACGTTTCATCCGATGTCTGTAAGGGTTTGAGCAAAAATTCTGATTGATGGGCCCCTTATGATTTATTGAAAAATTTGCTTATAATTTAGAATAATTGTTCCAATTTTCCATGTGCCTTTAAAGCGACCTCAAGGTGGGTAACATGGCAGGACGAGGGTGCTTAGCATATTGGACATACACACTAAAATGAGTTTAATCAAATCAAATTAAATAAGATACTCCGTGCAAAATACACGTGTGCTGCAAGTTCCCTTTTAGAAAGTGCGGACGAGATAATAACAAGTCCTTCGCATCCACTCAAGGGCATTTCCGCTTGGACCGCGCGCATATATATTCGCGGAAGAAACGCGAATTGCATATGCACGCATCAAAATTGATTTCATTTGCAGAGAGGAAATTAAAAAGTCCAAACAAAACTAAATTGATTGGCAAGATAAATGTAAATGTTCATAACGTAGCCAAGATCCGCCAGCAGAATCAAGTGTCGGGACGTCGTCGACGCGAACGACGTGTGTTAGGCTCGTGGCAAACTAAGCCCTGGTAAGGGCCCAATCCCAAGCCAAGGGCCTAAGCCCAGACCCGAGAGCCAAAGCCCAAGCCCAAGCCAAGGCAAGAGCAAAACCGTTTTGGCCGGCATGCGTTGCCTCCCAGAGTGGAATGGAGGATGGAGGAGTCCGGCATCGAGAAGAACTGCAGTTGGGCTGTTTTACCGAGGCTGCTGCATTAAAAGACTGCCTTTTGAAGCCAGATTGCAAGTGGTTTCTGGCCGTGCCGAGCTCAGTTACACAGATAGAAAATGTGGTGGGCTTATCAGCTTTAAAATCAAGTCAACTTTTAAAACGGCTAAACTGCTGCTAATATCATGCATTTATGTATAATATAGTTTTTATTTAAGCCTTCATCTTTAAATCACAGAAAAAAGGCTCTTGATAAATTGACTTTTCTTAATTTCTGTGTTAAGAGTGCTGTTAACCTTTTGAATTGATTAAATTTTAAGGTGTTAAGTTTAAATAGAGGTTTCGTACTATTTAAGACGGTTATTTTCTGAATAAGTTTTTATAATTGTAATATTTTCTATTTAAGATAATATCCACTTAGTCATAAGGATTTGCCTGAATGCAAAATATTATTTAAACTTACCTGTATCGGATATACAAAAAGAATGGGAGGGACTATTAAAAAAATATTGTAAATAACTAATAATAATAACGCTAGCAGTTGCTCATTTCATGCCTTATTTTTTGTAGTACCTCTGATTGTGTGCAGTGTACTCTGCATGGCTGCCACGAGGTGACTTCACGGGTTCTTCTATTCGTCATTTGTACGCTAGAACAGCGGACGCAGGCTCCGATTTTGGCCGAGCGGGCTCCGCAAATACCCAGCAGGTTTAATACATTTATGAATGGGTTTTACTACTTCATTAAGGGTCCGCTCCTCGGCGCTTTGCGGGCAAGGAGCGAGCGAGAGGACGTGAGCGGCAGCGCGAAGTCGAATTTGGACTCGGACTCGGACTCCTACTCCTCGGATCGGAGCGCGTGCGCAGCCAGGAGGCGAGGACCAAGGGCCGAGGAGTACCTGGATCGTAATAAGCAAAAATCGATTATCGTCCGCTGAACATTTCCATTGTTGTTATGAATATTATATGCAGAGTTCGCAGCGAAGCTTCCTCTTAAATTCGTTTAATTTATAGCTCTTCCGACAGTTCCAACTTGCAGCTCCAGTAAATGACAGCACCGGACGTCGAACGAATGTGTAATCTAATTGGAAACGAACCAATTTTAGAGCGGCCACCGTCGACCGGGCAGACAGTATGTAAATTTCACAGGCTGCAAATGGAATCTTTATTTACTGACAATATTATGACAATGGCCCGCATGAACTCGCCTTGTTCTATGGCTGCCGCAGCGTCCTTATGGCATTCGATGTCCCATGCCCCCCTCCTCTGCCGGCTCCAAAACACAACCCCTCGCATCCCACCATCATTCAACTTGACAGCGTAATTAAAAACCCGCTTCCACCCGATGAAAGTGAGGAGTTTTATAAAATGTTAGGGCCTACTTGTTTTATATGTCGTATTATAATTGGTGGCACTCAACTCCGGCCAGGTAGTGGCCAAAAAAAAAGAACAACAAAAACAAAAATGCGAAAATCGGCCAGGCATGTTCCTTTCCTGGGCGGGCACTTCTTCGGTTAGGAGGAATGATTTGGAGCGGCAATTTCAGTAATAGTGGCTGCCGAGAGATCGAGGCAATTCCCGGCCCTGCTACCGTATAAGTATTCAAAATCATTACGTCACCGCCAAGGAATTCGGACGTGATTGCCTTTATGGAAGCCACGTGCTAATTTAATTATTATTTGCAATACCTTTCCATTGAGCGGTTACATTTACTCATTCTCCGTTTTATATTTTGGAGCTCCGTTCAATGTTTTACTCCCATCATTTTAAAGTTAAGTTGTTGTTCCCCAAGAATAATAACGAGTATTTATGTTTATAGCTCTAATAATTGTAAAATCTAAACAACTTTTCCTGGGGTATTTTTTACCATTTTATATGACTCTCAATTGAAAGAGAAAAATATTGAATAAACTATTTTACAAGAACGGAACATAAATTCGGCACGCCAATGCTTTAACACTCTTGCAATTTTCAATAGGATAATTAAGAATTTATCCATTTTGGTTATGTGAAAAGAAAATCTTTTGGAAGATAACTAAAACATGTTAATTAGGCTCAATTAATTTTATGTAAAATAGCCATCCGATTTGATACCGAAAATCTTAAACAATAAAAAAAAGTCCATACCTCAGAGTAGATGAAAATGTGTTAAAAAACAGCGCGCGTGATTAGATCAACTCCGCTGTTGATGCAAGCGACCTTTTTAAATAATTATTACAGTGGCTCTCTCGCTGCATGCTTTATTTGTTGCATTTTTTTGTGATTTTAAGTTGTTAGCTTAATAATTCCTGTGTTGACTTTCATTTCTATATATTTTAATCCAATCCCTGATTGTATTGTAGAACTGGATTTCTTGCTTGTGCTTTTGGATTTGATTGTTCCTAATACTTTTCGGTCACTTCGATAGTACATCCCGGGTCGATACGCAGGAGATAGGCCGTATCGGTGTCCACAATCAAGAGACCTCTAGTGCGGAAGTACAGATTGTCGCGATCGAGCCCAAAATAGTCGGCGTAGTCCTTCATTAGTTTTCCAAGCGGCATCTTGTCAAAAATGGTAAATGCCACGCTTTCCCTCTCCGGAGACTCCAACATAATCTTGATTCGATTGCGCATTCTGATCAGATTGATTCGATTCTTATAATTAATAATATTCGTTGTCGAAAGGATTGACTGACTCTTCTGGCGAACAAATTAAGGATGACAGATAGAGAAAAGGCTACTGACAGAAATATTAACAAGACAGGAAGCTAATGTCGTTTCGCCGATATTTTTTAACCTTCGGAGTGTGGAAATGTTAAGAATCGATTAATTTTTGTCAGATCTAAAGGAAAACTAAACTAAACATGATATAACTATTAAATTTTAATTAAATTTAAGACATTGTATTGAAATCGTATAATATATAAATATATATACATATATTACCTATACGTATTATTAAGTTTAATATATACAGTTTTACAATAACATATACATATAGTTACAGTTTTTCATTTTCCTCTACATCTACCGATCACTCCAGTGTCAGTAATGATATGGTCATGCGATTTTGATTTTATTTGCCTTCCTAACGCTACAAGTTAAGATTTTCATAGAAATAATTTAAAATGTCCATAGCTCAGAGAAGATGAAGACATGTTGTTACCCGATAGTTTCTATGGCAGTTATAGGATATAGTAGTCTAGTCTGGTCCGATGTGGCTTATATACTTATGGAAAAAAAAAATTTTAAATAGTTTCATTTAGCCTAACAGACAAACAAAAGGACGTAGCTAAATAGACTCGTCTGTTAATGAGTAGTTATATTTAACTTCACTATGGTTCCAACATGTAGCTTTAATTTTAGCTTCTACTTTAATAAAATTTGCCAGGTGTTCTTAAAACAACTGCAAGGTTCTTTTGAAATTCACAGGGTTCGCTGTATTTTAGGTCCAAATTTACACTATATTTTTTTAAATATATTTTATACAATATCAGAAATACTACAACGCTTTTAATTTAAA
>JAEIIL010004459.1:0-13430 GCA_018905715.1 Drosophila lini | reverse complement strand
AAGAAGACGGGAAGACAGATCGCTGGGGTGGAATCTCTTGAGTCTTCTAAGAGATTGCGGACTTCATTTTCTAAAACTGATATTTTTTCTATAGAAATTTGTATCGAAGTAACTAACTTTTATCTGTATTTAAATAAATAAACCTAGAACAGAGTTAAAACTACTTTTGGGATATTTTGCCGCCAATGCAGCGGTCACACTGCCCGAAAAACCAAAACAAAAACATTTTATAAGCAAATTTAATTTTAATAACAGTTTTTACAGCAATGGTAGATTAGCTTTAAGCGCATCAAACTCCTTCTTTTCCAGGGCTTTCAAATGAGTGCCAGAGTAGGGCGATTTGAACTCCAAATCCCGATGCTTGTTAACCAAAACCTTTTGTTCCGAGTACATAAGGTTTATTTGCTGCTCGATTTGGTCTTGATCTGTAAAAAATAGTTGTTTACAGCATGATATAGTATGAGGACATTTTTTTAAACCTTTTTTCAGCAGTTCCAGGGCCTTCTCTCGCTGCACTTTGACCAGCATGCTGCCAATGGTGATCCAAACTTTCTTGTCCTCCGATTTATTTATCAGCCGCATTGCCTGACGCGTATCCTGGCGCCGTTTGTCCATCGCCTTCAGCTCCAGCTTGTTGGACAGAATCTGGTCGGCCAACTCCTCGGTCTTTGTAATTAGTTCGATGCTTTTATCTAGGTCTGATTTCGACATTTTCGCAATAATTAATTCAAATGCGGAAGTAAACAAAAATTCAAGAGCGACTCATAAATGCACTAACGCCTCGGAACAGCTGTTTATACAACGAACGTAGTGTATCTGGAATAAAAGGGGATGTACGATTTTTTAGAGCGATTGGTTTTAGCGACAGCTGAGAAAATAAAGTTATGTAGAGCATGATAAATTTACAACTTTAAAGTGCCAGATTATAGGTTTAACAGGTGATTTCATGCGATTTTGATTATAACATACATTTTTACGGCCACACTGGAAGGGCCCCTGAAAATACCATCTACCTACGCCCTTGCGCACATCTCATTCAACAGTCAAATAGTTCGAGACGCAAGCAAAGATGGCCGCGTCATAATCAGTAATATCGAGTCGAGACATTTGTTTACGAGCACAGGAGTCGGAGTCTGATCTCTTGTTCTGCCTTAAGCAGCTGCACTTCCCGGAGATATACATATTCCAAAACGATGCATTCCACCGACAGCGCCAAATGCCTGGGCAGCCGCAGCTCCCTGGCAATCTGTTGCCTGCTCCTCCTCCTCGCCGTCGTCCTGCAGCCAGCAGCGTCTCAGGTGAGTCGGCGAGCCATTGATTAGGATGCGCACACGAAGAGCATCAATTGCTGGCGTCACGCGACTGGAATCGGGAAACATATGTTTGCGCTGTGCGCCTACAGATGTTTTGCATATTGATTTTACTGCAATGCGTGTGTGTGTGCGTCGAAGCGGGTGCTCCGTGGCATTTTTTGCGCACCCGGCTAATCTTCATTTCGGAATTCACCCATTTTAGACTCAAAGTTCGCAGCGTTATCTGCAGAATGTGGACATCAACAATGCCAATAACGAGCGATTGCAGCAGATTCTCAAGGGTTCGGGAGCAGGAGCGGCACCCGCGCAGATTTGGCCACAGCCACCCCAAAAGGCAATACCCGATGTCAAGACTGAGCTGGCCAAGCTGAATAGTAGTGAGTAGTTACCTGCAATAAATCTAGATACCATTTAACTCTCTCCTCCTTACCATTCCCAGCTTATACATACCAGTATGACTGGCCGGCGAACAATGTGAAGCTGGGCGCCGTCACGGCCGTTAGTTTCGATAAGGCCGGCAACGTGGTGATCTTTCATCGGGTAAACCGCGTCTGGGGGCAGCAGACCTTCGACAACAGGAACGTCTACCAGGAGCAGTACCTCGGACCCATCAGGGAGAGCACAATCCTGGGGCTGGAGCCCGCGACAGGAGCAGTGAAATACGATTGGGGCAAGAACTTGTAAGGAGCTCTCAAAACTAATTTATTATAAATTCTAAACGTAAAGGAAATCTCCTCTCACCCCTAGCTTCTACATGCCGCACGGCCTAACCGTGGATCCCGAGGACAACGTCTGGGTAACGGATGTGGCCATGCATCAAGTCTTCAAATTTCCGCCCCGCGGAGGCGATGGAAAACCGCTGCTCACGCTCGGCACGGCCTTCAAACCAGGTTCCGGCAAGAAGTTTTGCAAACCCACGTCTGTGGCGGTGCTGGACAATGGCGACTTCTTTGTGGCGGACGGATACTGCAACGCTCGCATCCTCAAGTACTCGCGTGCGGGTGAACTGATTACCTCTTGGGGTCAGAACTCCTTCTCGGGCGTCTCGTATGACGTGGCGCCGCAGAATTACTTTGCTATCCCCCATGCCCTGACCCTTGTTCCAGAGTTGGAGCTGCTTTGTGCAGCGGACCGCGAGAATGGGAGGGTGCAGTGCTTCTTCTCCAGAAACGGCACCTTCCATTCGCAGTACCACAGCCAGCTGATAGGCGATCGCCTGTTCAGCATGGCCTACACCCCGGCATCGGGTGAGTGGATAAACCTTCTGCTGATATCGGTGTTTATGAGGTGTTACGAGAATCTCTCATGAATTCTCATGCTTCTCGAAAGTTAATTTGCAGTTTTTTCACCCCTAAATATATCCCTTTTCCGCCACAGGTGGCCAGCTGGTCATAGTGAACGGACCCACCGCCGAGCTGGGCATCCATCCGGAGCACTATAATGAGGTGCACGGCTTTGTGCTGAGCATGCGCAGCAAGCAGCTAGTCTCCAAGTTCGGACCCAACAACCTCGAGTTCCATAATCCGCACGACGTGGCCGTCACCACCGATGGCAATGAGATCTACGTGGCCGAGCTGTCTCCCATGCGCATCCACAAGTTTGTGCACAGATCGCTGACGAAACCGTTGTCTCTGTCGGCCACCAAGGACACCAATAACATCGGGACCGGCAAAGCTGTGGGTCAGAAGGATACGGCGGCGCCGGCACAGACGGTACACCATCCCAGCGGTAAGGCCATACTGGTGGCCTCACTCATGCTGTTGTTCGCCGGCTCCACCTTTGCTCTGGCTCTGCTCTTCGCCCGTCGGCGGAAACGAGGTAACCAAGCGGTCAGCGCCGCTCCAGCCAGCGACCTGGTCTACCGCAAGTTGACCGCTTCCAACCAGAGTCTGTGCTAATCCTCAGTGCTAACCCAATCGAACCATCAATCACTCAATGTCCTGTGTTGTGCTGTCGTACACATGTATCCTATATTTACATATATGTTTAGTTATATTTTTTAGTGGTTTACCTTTTAAGTTTACTTGGAATCTCTTCAATCCGGCCACATTCCTCCTTTCGTCCACTAAATTGTACTTATTTCTTATTATTTTCGTGAATTGAATTTTGTGTTGCATTCGGTGTACATTTACGATTCTTTTATATAAAATACATGAGCATAACAATTTACGTTAATCTTTAAGCACTCTGTTTTTGTTTTCGGTTTGTTTCAGTGCACGCCAGATCGCAGATCTTTGCATGAACTACCGGGGGATCTGTATAGTGTTCTCTGTGCCCGTGAATGTGCCATGGCGATAGCTATTGTTAATCGTACCAACCTCCTCCTCCCATTTCCCACAGGTTGCCTGCCATTTGGGTCTCGGAGCCGTCGGCATGCGTGGGAAAAGAGCGATGGCTTCAAACTTGGCGGCTTGCTTGATCGGGATCGGAACGGATTCGAGAAGCTGGACCAGCAGGCCAGCGACGAGGAGCAGGACACGACAACGACGCTGGCGAGCGCCCAGTATGCCTAGGGCCCCCAATCTGGGGCAGGACCAAGACTTATGCAAGCTACCAAAGCATTCCTAGTTCTAACTACCTGTACCTCATTGACCACTACCGATTTGGTTGTACTCTCGTGCTCTGTGTATAACTTTCAATTTTGGTTTCTTTGTTTCTGTTTAACATAATATTGGGCCCATTCCGCAGAAGATTTGGACTTTTTGCTATGACTTAGGCAGCAGTAAATTCTTTTAAAAGTACCACAAAAAGCTTTATAACCTCTTTTATACATCGATTTTATTGGTCATACGCAGCAAAAAAAGACCTGAAAGGACTTGAATTCGGAACCCGAATTTGGTATTCAAAAGCCCGTAATTGAAAACTGTAACATATATTTGTATTTCCCTTTCGTGTCCCTCGTATTTCTGCGGAATGCCTCCCATATCTTCGTTCGAAATGCGATTAATTTGCCAAATTTTAAATACAAAGTCTTATGAAATGTCATCGTTTGGTATTTATTCAATGTCTGCAGCTAACCTAACTAGAATTCGTTATATAAATATGTGTGTAACTCGCATATTGCATACTGTCTGTATCGACTAATAAGGCCCCATGGTGGCGAATATCTCTGTCCCTTCAGTCCCCGCCGGCGGTTATCCGAACAGATCCCAGAATACCGCAAGTCTATATTCTGGCTGGCGGTCAGACAACCTCGGCGAGGAATCCCTCGTTCTCCTCCGTCACAATTGCATCAATGTTGTAGAAGATGGCGTGCAAGGCGACCACGAAGCAGGAGGCACCCAGCGTCCAAAATAGAATCGCCCCGGCGCCCACCATAAAAAGGACGGGAGCGGTGGCCAGGTTGAGGGCGATTATCTGCTGGTATGGCGTTAGTTGATAGCTCCCTATAACGATGTTGGAGTTGCGCACGCGTAGCTTGTGGCAGCCAAAGGCGGCGGCCACCATGACCAACAGTATGAGAGGCGCTGTGATGCTGGAGGGATTACAGATAAATAACCATCAGCTGCAACTGGGGGATTAGGAACACTCACAGGCAATAGATCATCAGCACGAAAAAGATGAAGACGTAGTTGGCCTGGAAGTAGGAGAGGTTGCGCGTGACGCGGTTGTTCAGGCGCTGCATGCTGACGGCAGTCTTAAAGTTGTTGATGTTGAAGAAGACGGTCCATGGACGCAGAGAGTTGCGCACCGTCTGGGCCATTTGCATGGGCGAGGGCAGATTGCTCAGGCTGCTTGAGAAATTACAAAATGAGGGGTCATTGGGCGCTTCCTGCTGAAAGGTGCATCCATTACTCACCCCTGCATGTCTAACGAGAACCTGGGGGAGCCCGACTGCTGAGGCGGCTGCATGTTGCCGGACACATTTCCAACGGGCTGAGCCATTTTATTATTCGCTATTGGTTCGTTCGTTTCTCAGTGACACGTCGTCGCTTCAATCTGCGTATCTTCTTTTACCATTACTCGCTGCCGGCGTCCTACAAGTTGCCGTTGTATCTTCGCATTCGTTTCACTGGCTCTCGAGATTAGTTTGGCGACGATCGGATGCTGTGGCGGAAGGGTTAGCAGCGGACGTCCTCTACATGAAGACTAGGGCAACACACACACAGCTGCTTTCGATAATGCTTATCAGAATTCACTGCTAATTTGCTTAGACATTGTTTTATTTACCAAACAAAATAAAAGTTTCGGGAAAACTGATGTGGCAGATGGTTCTAGGATGCCCAGATGAGATTAGTGTGACCATGCCCGCTCCAGTGGAATCACACTAAAAATTACAACGAAAGGTTTATTTTTCTCTTTTTGAGCACACCAATACTCTTCGTGACAGGTTTTAAAATTTTTTCTTATGTAGATGTGACTTTCAATTTACATTATTATTTCACGGCTATACCAGCAAAATCAGAACATGTAAGTTTATTATACCCTTGAGGGTATTCTAATTTTAGTTAGAAGTTTGCAACGCAGTGAAGGAGGCACTTCCGACCCTATAACAGCACCTTTACCCGAGTCGATCTGGCCAAGTCCGTCTGTCCGCCTGTAATCAATGTAATCAATGATCTGGGGACGGTTTTAATAGGCCAGTATCTATGAACCAAACCCAGTCCAAATAGTTTCAATAAATTACAAATAACATCGCTTGTTTCCTGCATCTTCACAGTACAACAAATATATTCTTTAAGCTTCACTTGTATTGTTTTTTAAATTATAAGTAATAGGAAAAACTTGTCGCCTGAATGCGATAGCTTTCTCTGCAACGTTCACCTCAGCTATCTACCGCTTTTCTTCGCCACCCAAGCCCTGGTCACACTACAGGTAATGCTTGTGGAAATCTGCTCGATGTAGAGTTTTTATTTTGGAAAATTCCCGAAACCTGAGGCTGGAACGAAGTCGTACCTAGCACAAAGCCGATCCGAAGCACAAACCCCCAAATAGCAACCAATTCCGAGACATGGCCGACGACTGGGGTGAGTGTTCTCTGGGCGGTGGCGGGGCGGGCGCTGCGTCATCTGCGGCGGACAATAAACGTGGTCGCCGTCGTTGTTGTTGCTGCTGCTGCTGTCGTTGGAGCGCCATGCAACCAACCTTGATGCGTATTTTTAGCCGTATTCGCGGCAGCTAACCGTATTTCGAACCCCTAACAATCTTGTGCTTTTCCCGTGATGTGGCAGAATCCGCTGCGGACAGCGAAGTGGTCATCCGCCCGAATGCCGTTAACAGTGTTAACAAGTGGGAGGGAGAGGACGACGACGAGGATGTTAAGGTGCGCATACCAATGTCGCGGCGAGACGAAAGCCAAAGCTAGCAGACAAACAAATGCAAGAGAGCTCCCAGCTCCCACAAACTTGTTTTGCGTGCGCCAGTTTTCACTTTCATTTCGCTGTACACGTGTTCACTTTTAGACTCACTAATTTCTTTGTATTTCGCAACGCAGGAGAGCTGGGAGGATGAGGAGGAGAAGAAGGACGAGGAGAAGCCCACGAAAACAGAACCTCCAGCCAAGCCCAAGCCTAGTAAGGCGCTGAAAGCCAAGTTAGAGGAGCAGGCGGTAGGTGTAACCCCTTATGCTATTGATGTCAAAGCTATAACCCAACATTCACCTCACAGCGACTCGCGGAGGAGGAGGAGGAGAAACGATTGGCCAGCATGACCGCCGAGGAGAAAATGGCCGAGAAGCTGAGGCTACAAAAGATCCAGGAGGAGTCGGACTTCAAGCACGCCCTGGACGCCTTCGGCGTGACGAGTACGAGTACTGGCGGCCTGGACGCCTTCAATCCGGAAAGCAAAGAGGAGTTCAAGGAGTTCGGTGCCACGCTCAGCTGGAAGGTCGGCCAGTACCGCGAGTCGCCGCATTTCCCGCAATTCATCGAGGATCTGGTGCGGGGGTTATGCGTGAATCGTGAGTGATCGATCGGCTATGAGCTTGGCCCCTAATCTGATTGTGTGTTTTCCGCCTTATCTATCCAGTGAGCGCCGCTGACATCAAAAAGGTCAAGATGAGCGTGGAGGTGTTACACTCGGAGAAGCTTAAGCTGGAGAAGGCGAACAAGAAGCCCGCCGCCAAGGGCAAGGGAAAGGCTACGCTTCGCACCGAGAACGACGTGAGTCCCGGATTATAATTGCGGATAAACAACGATCAAAATTTCTAATTAAACGTCCCGTTTGCAGGACATTGACGGCTACCAAAAATACGGCAATGACTTCACCGACGACTACGACGACTTCATGTGAATAGGATCTATATAGTAGCCCGCATATATCTAATTATTGAATACATATAGTTGCTTGTTGAAGAGTTCTTCTTGTTAGAGATGCTGCGCAGGAATTTGAGTCCTTTGTTGAATTTAAAAATAGCAGAACCTATATAAATATGTATATATATTTATATGACCGTACACGAAATACACACACACACAGAGTCAAGTCAGGCAATCAAGAAACCTCAATTTCGAACGATTCGAAACACGCAACACCAAAACTGAAGGATTTTTAGGTAACTGTAAAAAGGAAACTATCAAATTATGGCAACCCATACATATGTCGTACTCGGAATGGCTTCTTGTGTAATAATTCACTTTTGTATAAAGAATTAAAAGTACAGAGCGATATTAAACGATTAACATATATTTTTAATTACACAGGGTTCGGGGATATTGCATGGGAATAAGAAACAAACTACAAACTACGTTTGAAAACGATAGTTATGTGGATTTCAAGCGGACAAAACGTCCGATTCAAACTCATAAACGATTATAAAGCTCATCACCTGTCATGGGTTTTGTGGCAGCAAATGCTATAATTTTTGGAATCCGAATAAGTTTTCGATTGCGGATCTTTTACATCATTATCGGTTATAATCCTGAGAATTCCCGATAATCGTCCGTTTTTGCGTCCGTTTTGAGCATTTAGCGAAATTAATGCGGAAAGTCCAATTCTTTGTCCATATATAACATTTTTCGGATCGCTGCTTTATCTGCTGGGATAACATGATCACTTGTTAGGTATAAGTGATCAATTACCTGGTGATCAAGTATCTGGCTAGAAAAAGCTAAAACAAAATGAGGATTTATTTGCCAAGTAGAAAATTTAATAAATTTGCAAGTAACGAATTGATATGCGTCTTTTTTTATTAACAACCTTTTGTAACAACTAGATTCCTATATTATTTATATATAGACGAAATGCTGCATATTCCCCTAGATATTCCGCGTTGTGTAATGCAGCCCTTTAAAGTGTGACCAGCTGTTGTGTAGGGGAAAATTGACTTTGAGTTGTACCGCGTGGAAGTCAATAAACAAATGAGTGAATTCCACAAGTACTGCGAAGGTAAATATTTAAATTCCGCCAAGACAAAGCCCGCCTACAATCCTGTAAGTTGCAGAAGCTGCAGACGTGGATCTGCCCAGCTCGGAGGATGAGGAGGAAATCGGCGACGAGGACACCTGCACCGCCCAGGAGCTGGCCGCCAAATTCCAGATCAAGTATAAGCCTCTGGACGAATGCGGCGTTTCTCTGCAACGAGAATATGTGCTCAGCCTGGACGCTGACAAGGGATTCTCGAGGATAGCGGCGGGACTGTCGAGCTCTGCGGTGCAAATCTTTAACATGGACGCCGGTGGCAAATTGGCCAACTTTAGCTTCTTGCCTGCCACCGAAAAGAAGGTTGTTAGCACATGCGGCGTTAAGTTCCTGGACGACGGACCTGACAACATACTGGTGGGCACCACCGATGGCTACGTGCGCCTTTACGACCTGCGTGTAAAGGGCGAGCTGGCGAGGTTCCATTACGAGAAACAGTCCGATGAGGTGCCGCCGGTACCCAAGTCGTTCACTGCCTTCGACAGAAACGCCAACGGTAGGGTTATTTGCTGTGGTACGGAGCAGCACATGAGTAACGTGTTCCTGGTGTTCTTCGATGTTCGGGAGCGCCGACAAATGGGCGTCTACTGCGACAGCCACGAGGACGACATCACTTCGGTGCGGTTTCATTCTCAGAATCCGGATCTTCTGAGCACAGGCAGCATCGAGGGGCTGATCAATGTGTTTGACATAAAGCAGCCAGACGAGGACGAGGCCCTCTTGAACACCATAAACACGGAGAGCAGCGTGGCTCGCCTGAGATGGCATCGAAACATATACGACAAGGACCTCATTTCTTGCATCACGACCACAAGCGACTTCAAGAGCTACGAGTGCGAGGAGGGCGACGAAGTACACTCCTTTGAGCGTCCAGATGTCACAGCTGCCATTAGGCGCAAGAATGCTGCCAACTTCAACCTCATCAATGCCCACAACCAGGAGGACGGCGAGGTGTTCCTCTTGGCGGGTACAAACTTCAACAAGGGGTGAGTTTCACAATCCATTTTCCTTGAAATTTCAAGCTAAGAATACTCTTCTTCCAGGGAAATCCTGCGTTCTGTAAACGTTACCGCCAAGAAGGAGCTCCAACCGTTGGCCAATTTCCAGGATAACAAGCAAATAGTGAGGGACAGCCTGTTTGATTCCAAGCGAGGATTGCTGGTTACGGGCGGCGAATGCGGCATTGTCACCGTTTGGTCATCGGAATCGGCAGGAAATACCGCCAGCAGTGATAAGTTGAAGTCTAAGAAGGAAAAGAAGTCGCGCAAGAAGGCGCCCTATTAAATGTTATTATTTTTACAATAACCTCAATGGTCATGGTCTTGATGTGCTATTGTTGGGGCTGGGCTGGTGATCGTGATAGTCGCCAGATAGAGGCCCTACCGTCTTGCCCTTGGTTTCATTTTTCTCAAAAAAGACAATAGACCCCGCTTAGATACTTTATTAGCATTTATTGTTTATATCGATTGTTGTATTTTAAAATCGATTTTAGGCTAAGAAAGGTCTCAATATAAAAAAGGAACAGGGATCCTTATGGTTCACTTCTTGAAGTTTTGCTTCTTTTCCCGTTTCCCGCCCGCCTTCGACTTCTTCTGTTGCCCCACCTGTTTTTCCTTCAGGTTGTTGTGCTTCTTGGTGGGCTTACCTTCCACCATGGGTACTTCTTTGACTTCGTGTGGTACCTTCACAAGCTTGGAAGGGGTCTTCGGATTGCCTGGCTCTTTCAAGGGTTGCTTACGTCCAGGCGTCGCTGGAAAAGCGCTATTTTTTACTGTTGACTTGGAAAGTTTGGATGGTGACTCGCTTTTAGGCACTTTCTGATCTGTTTCCGGGTCGTTTTTCACCTTCTGAAGCTCCTGCTGTCGCTTTTTAGATGCCTTCCCTGCTTTAGAAGAACCATTGCCATTGAAGAGGACCGCCTTCTCCTCCTGCGGCTTCTCTGGTTTTGGCTGCTTGGGCGCCTTAACGGGGTTCTCAAACACCTTGTCCACGTACTTGGTCTTGCTCTCCTCCAACTTCTTCTTCTTTAGATCCTGCTCGATATCTGTGAGACTGGGTTGACCGGCACGCTTGCCCAATAGCTTGCGGGGAACCTTGTCACCAGCTTCCGTCTCCTTATCAGTATCGGCTTCAGTTGAACTTTCTGCGGTGGAGTCCGCCTCTGCCTTAATGGCACCGTCCAGTTGCTTCTCATCTTCCTCCTGCTGTTCCTTGGTCAGCGGTATGGTGTTGGAGAGCTTCTGCAGCTTGGCCACGTAGAACCCGTCCATGTTGTGGGTGTGCGGATAGTAGCGCCTGGTAAGGTTCAAGCTGGGATGGAAGCGGTGCTGGCGGACATTTGTAAAGCCATTGACGCCAAAGTTCAGGCCGGTGTCCACCAGCTTGACATTGCGCTTCTTAAGCGCGTAGGCGATGACCCATTCATTGTCTTCCGGCAGCACGGAGCAGGTGGAGTATACAATAAATCCACCGGTCTCCGAATTCGCGTCCACACAATCAATGGCCGAGAGCAGGAGTTTGCGCTGCAGGTTGTATCTCCTCTTAACATCCACCTCCGACTTGGTGGTCTTCATACTGGGATCTGTGGAGACATCACCAGAGCCGGTGCAGGGAGCATCCAGCAAAACGCGATCGAAGCCGGAGACAAAGTTCCTGAACTTGGTACCATTCTCGCAGGTGATGATCGCATTCATAATGCCCAGCCGATTGAAATTGGCCTGGATTGCCTCAACGCGATCCCGTTCAAAGACGTTGGCGACCAGCATACCGGTGTTATGCATAATAGATGCAATGTGCGATCCCTTGCCACAATGGGACGACCACATGTCCAGGATGCGTTCGTCCTCCTGCGGAGCTAGCGCCATCACCGGCAGCAGCGAGGAGGCACTCTGGCACATGTAGTGACCGGCCAAGTACTCGGGTGTGGCACCCAGCGGTACCGTCGAGCTGATGACCACCAGTGCCACCTTGGTCTTCTTCAGGGGAGCCAAATTGACGCCACGATTGATCAGAGCAGCGGCCAAGTCTCGACGACGAGTCTTCAGCGTGTTGGTGAGGATGGTTAGTGGACGGGCCACCTGAAAGTACGAATAAAAAAATGTGTAGTGCGTTTAAAAGGCTTTCTTGCAGGCTGACCCACCTCCGAGGCCTCAAGGTATTCCACGAGTTCGGTTAGCGGGAATATGTCCATCAGCTTCTCCATCAAAAACTTATTATAGTTGTAGTGCAGGCACAAATCCTGGCGCAGCAGCTCAATGTACTCCCAGCGAGAATGATCCGCTTGGCGATATTTCTTGAAATCCGACAAAACCAAGGTAACGTCCTTGGCCTCGCGCTTCTTAAGCTTTTTGTTGGCACGCTCAATGGGCAACTTATCGTCGTCATCATCCTCATCGCTCTCTGCCTCGGCAGCATCCTCGTCCCAGGAAATGTCAAAGTCGTCGTCCGAATTGGCCTCATCGTCGGAAAGATCGGCCAGTTTGCCGGCTTGAGCGGTGTCTTCATCGGAGACTTCCTCAGCCGACACGGCAGCTTCGAGGCCATTTTCATCCTCAGAGTCTTCCTCAAATACCTCATCATCATCCTCATCCTCCTCAGACTCGGGTTCTGGCAGCTTCTTTCCTTTTTTGGGCTTTAGCCAAGCATCATTGTCGTCTGTGAAGCCCTTGGGACCTGGCGATTTTGTATTTGTGGATTTTGTATTTGTATCCTGTGGGGCCTTGGCTTGCTTGAAAAAGGCGCTTGGCTTGGCTGGCGTATTGGGTGGCTTTTTCCAGGGCTGCCTACGCTGAGGCGTGGCAGGAGGAGTGGTACCATAGTGCTTGCATAGTGAATTGCATTTGGGTTCTTCCTGGTCTGATTCCAGGTTTTTTTCTTTCATCTGATGCTCCTGCTGTTGGTTCTTCTTAGATGCCTTCTCTTCTGGCTTGGAAGAACCATTACGTTTGTCTATGATGATTTTGGTCAAAGGGTCGCTCCATCGAGTGTTTTTTTTTGGCTTAGTCTTCTGAGTCATGTTTTTTTTCAAGTTTTTCTTCTTGGAATCCTTCATGACATCTGTCAGACTGGTCTTGCTGGTACGCTTGCCCAATAACTTGCGCGAATCCTTGTTATTCGCAGCCGAATTCTTTTTATTTTCTGCCTCGATGCCGACTTCCATCTCCTGCTGCTTCTTTTTAACGTATGCGTCCATGATTTGGGATATGATGATAAAAGTGCTGACTATGCTGACGGTTCGGTTCTGAAGGTGCTGACGTTTAAGTACAGGCCAGTGACTACTAGCTTGACATTGAATTCAAAGGTTACTGTGATCTTTTACAACATTAATTTTTACAACACTTAATTTTATTTATGTATAAATAATTTTATTTTATTCAATTTTAGTTTTCCTAAAAAAGAACCAGAACATACATCAACTTCAACGTAAAATTTAAATTTGAATTTAAAAAGACAAATTATATTATATATATTAAACAACAACTTTAAAAAAGTGTGCAACTAAAAAACGTTAGGCAATGGCGTTGCCAGGTCGTTTTATTAATCTCGCACCTGTCACGCTGACCTAGGCTCGCTGATGCGAAACTAAACGTAAAAGGCTTACGTATCATGTGGAAAGTATTGCATACTTTTAGTACAACGTAAAATGCCCATGTAGAATGTGTGTAATTTACGTCTACACGGAACTTACTAGAGAATCTAAAAATAAAAATAAAAATAAAATATAATGTAATAATCCAAATCTTGAACATTAGAATATTT
>JAEIIL010004455.1:0-11685 GCA_018905715.1 Drosophila lini | reverse complement strand
ACGCACACAGAAAGTGGCAGTTGAATGGTTCCGTTCCGTTCGGGAAGACCATTGAGGAGTCGCCAGCCTCAGAGCATCGATTGTAAACGATTTTACGAGCTCGCCTGCAATAATCTACGCAATTTTATTGACACTCTGCTCTTTGTGGGACGAGTAATTCATGCGTTTATCTCGCCGCGGGACATCTCAAGCACACTGGGCCTGGGGTGACCCTTAGACGGAGACTGGGTCTAAGACTGAGACTGTGACTGGGACTGGGACTTTCTCCGATAAGACGACGACCCACTTGACTCAAGTCGGGGAATGTTACAGGTTGTCCCATTTCCGTAAAGGTCTCCCATGACCTATCTGATTGTCACCTAGCGGCTGACTAATGAACAGCTAGATGAGATTGGGATTGGATTGGCTGGGAGCTGGGTTTAAATGGCAGCTGGCTTTCAGAGTGTCTCGTCTGTCTACGGTAGCTGTCGCCGTGTTATCTGTATTTGGAAGTTTGTAGATATCTTTGAATCTGAATCTCTGTGTGCTACTTAGCAGAGGCTTTAAAGAGTCTCATAAGCCGAAGGAAAACCCCTCAAACCCATCCAAAAAACCCCTCTAAAAACCCCTCTAAAGCCCCCATGAAAACCCCTCAGAAAATCCTGCTCCCATTTATAACTTTTAATCGCTTGTCATAAACTGCAATCGTATTAATTTGCCGCTCCGTCTGACATGCAATTATATGTAAATAAATATTTATTTAAATGCTTACTTATTTATGGTTTTTATGGGCTGCCAGTCAAACAGTTCGTTTTGCTTTTCATTTATTTCATTTTATTCATTCTTTTTTTTATGGAAACTTCTTTAGTAAATTCTCTACCTTTCCAATCAGCATTTCCAAGACTCAATTAGGCAAACGAAAAGCCTTCACTTTTAATCAAAAAACAAACCCAAATATTTGTAAACTTTTTTTATCGATTGTTTCACACACACTGAGGCCCTGCGTAATTATTAACCTTTAACATTTTCACGCTTGAGCTTTTTGGTGGGAAACAGCCACGAAATATAGCTACCAAATGGGAATGAAAAATATCACAAAAATGACCCAAGCCAAGGGAGTAGCTCCACTCTTTTTCTAGATATTATTAATGGACGTCTATTTGTCAGAAGGGGGATGCGGATGCGCAGGCAGCCGTGACTAATAAGGCAGCCGCGCCGCTTATTCGCATTCGCATTCCCGCTCTACGGCTCTACGGAGAGTTTAACCGGACTCACTGCTAATTGCCGTGAAGGCGCCGCCGCTTTTGAGGGGGAGGAGAGCTGGAGGACGAGGGTTATCCCCATGCAAATTGCGGCAACAAGTGCCAGAAATCCCGGCATTGTCCACGCACTCCCAGCCATCTCTCCAACGCCTGGCCAAGACGATTCCAGCTTAA
Organism: Drosophila lini; assembly: GCA_018905715.1. Classification (NCBI taxonomy): domain Eukaryota; kingdom Metazoa; phylum Arthropoda; class Insecta; order Diptera; family Drosophilidae; genus Drosophila; species Drosophila lini. The sequence continues at coordinate 10,270 of JAEIIL010004455.1, read as the reverse complement.
TTATCATAGCGCTTTCGGACACTCGGCATACAGAGAGAGAAATTTATGGTTTAATATTAAATCTAATAAATGGGAAGTATTATATATAATATATATAATTTATAAGGAAAGGAAATCCCTTCTTTTCAAGCTTCTGAAAGAAATTATAACACCCTTCAAGGTTTTAAAAATAATACCTCAACCATTTTTCCCTCTTTAAATCCCCCCAAAATATCAATTTATTTCTCTCAGTGTGCCCTGTTGGATTAGCAGCTCCCCGATTTGAGTGTGTACAACCAATCAGCAGCTGCAAGTCGCCAAATGAGCGGCAGAGAGCTTCGAGTCGGCGGAGTCAGTGCCTCATGTGTCACCCGGAGGCTGGCTGCAACGTGTTGCGCTAATTTTATATGCAAATTATGGCAAAAGCGCGACTTGTATGCTAATTTAACTCCTCTTGTTCGGCCATTCAACCCCCTTCAGCCTGCCTGCCGCCCCTGGTTAGCACTCCTTTATTTTAATGATCCTCGCACAGGCTTGCAAATATTTGGAGAATGCGAAGCGTTCGCTTGTCTTTATTTTCTTATTTTTTTGTGAAATGTTTGCGTTTTTATCTGGCGCAAAAGTGTGAAATTTTGACGCGACGTCAAACCAATTTTTCGCTTCACTTTGCCGCGATATGTGGATCAGTCTGGGGCTGCAAATTGGGGATTGGAAGCGGAGACTGGAACGGAGACTGGGAGTCCGGGGAGCACACTCCTTTCACCGTATCAGGGCCGTTAATGATTTTTGAATACATCATGCTGGGCCTCATTTTAACACACTCTGGCACAGGGGCCTGCTTAATGCCGTTGCTCTTATTTTCCTGGGGATATTTCTTAACATTTTACACTTGGCAGCCTGTCAGGCTTTCTCAGATATGTGTGTGAGATTTTTTGTGGAATTTTAACTTGTAGGTCCTTTGGACTGTGTCTTAATTAGTTAAGCCAGCAGACAAGGACAGCCAACGGGGCGTATGATAAAGCTTAACAAATGAAGGCTCAATTAAATGGTACATTAAAAATGCTACAAAAATATCTGAATTCTTTGCTATATTTGTATTTTAAAGTTTAAGCTTTGTTTTAAATTTACAGAGACTTTAGAAGCCAGCACAATTAAACTACAAAACTGGGTCACTTTAGAGTTATTTACCCTCCAGCCGCCACTTTGTGCAATCAGGCAATCTTGGCCATACTTTTTGTTCGGTTTTTTGTCGAACATATTGCAAGGGTAACGAAATAGAAACAATTTATGAAAATTTATAGAAAACGCCGGAGCGCAAATCAAGTGTTACTAAATTGTGAATAATGACTCCATCATGGCTAAAAAACCAAAAAAAATAAGAGAATTACAAAAAGCGAACCGCGCGACGGCTGACCAATTTCTGAGCGCTACAAAAGACCAATACAAAGTCTAACGAATCTAATCAAAAGATAAACTCACGCGCATCGAGGAGGAAACCCTCCTCTAACGAGTATTTTAAAGTTTCAATCAAAAATTCGATACACTTTGCATGCGCGAAGAGGGGATTTTCGGGATGGCGAGATGCCGCGGCGACGGAGCTCGTGCAGCTAATAAGCTGCGGCTTACAGAAATGCGGCAATAATCATCATTTATTTTCGGCTTCTCCCTGCTTTTTTTTTCTTTATTTTTATTTTTTTTTTGTTTTCTGGCTGCGGCCGCAAACATGAAATTATGATTTTTATTGAAGAATTCGCACAGCGGGCGGTGTAATTAATCAGCGCTCGATGGAATCGAGCGACGGCAGCGTGAAACGGGCGAGGTCGAGTGTCAGCAGAGGCGGCAACAAGCCCCCGTCTTCCTTCTCTACCCCCCCTCCAAGACAGTGGCTGCCGCAGCACAGGGGTCAGCTTGAGGCCGCCACGTTGCGTATGAGTAATTTCTGGTTGGTGCCGCCGCAGCAACCCGCTGCGAAAGTGAGCTTAACGGTAGTTTCCACCGGCTAACAATTCCATTGCGTTCAACGCTGTTTGATTTAAATTGTTCCTATTGTTGGCCAACTGCCGCCGCTTTTTGGGCCACACAGAAAATACAAAAGAAAAGCGGTCTCAAAGGGGGCTTTAATATGGGGAAGCCAGAGTTTATGATTACCAGGAGCTTGGTTTTTTTTTACAAAATATAATATGTTATTGAGGCTTTGCCTTATTTCTCTTTTTCTTCTTTAATTCATTAAAATTTATTTATTTATTTATTAAAATTCTAAACGCTATAAAGGAATAGTTTCAGTGTGACCTCAAGAAAATCTATTTCGCAATATTTATTTAGAGTTTTTACCACAATTTATAAGGAGAGAAAATATTTAAATTTCCTTAAAAAAACACACCTTTATCAAAAGCTATATAATTAATTATAAATTTAATCTAAAATGTATACAATAAATAGTAAAAACTATTTTTGTGTCACAAAATATTCTACAATAATAACAGTTTAAGATTTTAATGACAACCCTAGTATGCCCTGCACTAAATTGCATGGTAGTGGCAGCCTTAAAATTGGAAGTCATTATGACACTTCCTGTCACTGTCATCCACCAAAATTTTCTTCACTTTAGTTTTTGCATTCTAACCGACGCATGCGAAAAACTAAAGAAAAACTGAATAAAAGCAGCAAGTTTTAATTGGAAATCTTCATTACCCAATCAGGAAGGTGAGTCCTTTAGAGTGTTTAGCTCATCCAGCCTTCTTCCATGAAAGTTCTCCTTATTTTTCCATTCAGAAAGAAAAAATCTCTCTCCGTAGAAAAGATTGGTAGAAAAGGAGTGCTTCCAAAAGAATTTAATTTAAATTAAACTAAACCTGACGGTAAGGTTCTGTAATTACTATTTTATGTATGTTGATATTCTTAAATATTTTCTTTAGATAATCATGACTGCTCGGCGCAGTCAAAGACTGCAGCAAAAACGCGAAGCTGCTGCTTCTAAACCCGGGAGTGTGGCTGCAGTTGCAGCTTCACCAGAGAGCGTTCCTACTCCTCAAGCCGGGAGCGATGCTTCAGGTTCTTCAGGAAGCGTTACTGTGGATCCACCTGGGAGCGTTACTGTAGCTTCCCCGGAGAGCGTTCCTACTCCTCAAGCCGGGAGCGATGCTTCAGGTTCTGCAGGAAGCATTACTGGGGCTCCACCTGGGAGCGTTACTGTAGCTTCCCCGGAGAGCGTTGCTACTCCTCAAAGCCGAAGCGTTGCTGGCTATCAGCTTCGGAGCGTTGCCAGTCCCCGAGGGGCTACTGCTCCTCCATCCGCTGGAACCAACCGACGTAAAAAACTTGAGCCGGTCATTAGACCCACGCGTCCTAGGGGAAGACCGCCAGGCCGTGTAGAAAAGCTGCCAGTCTTTGGACCAAAGCGTCCACGAGGACGACCGCCAGGCCCCAAGGTAGTCCCACCGCCGCCAGGACCCAAGATAGCCCCACCACCGCCACCCAAAACCGCGTTCCAGCGCACTCTGGAGGTCATGAAATCCGTTTTTGAGAGTGCGATCCTGGTGCCCCTAGCGCATGTTATTAGAAATTCATTAACCAAACATTATTTATATTAAAATAAATAATAATATAATAAAAAGAATTATTTAAAAAATATTAAAATAATATCAAAGACCTTGTCTCATTATTTCACACCCTTTGGCTTCCGCTGGGCAGAAGTTGGTTAAAATGTGTCCCAAACTTGGCTCAATCAGTGCGGAACAGCTTTAAGCCCGCTTGTTAGTCGGAGCCACTTAAGCCAAACCTAAATTACGCCAAAATCGATTGCAATTGCGTTGATTATCGCTGTCCAAGCTGGCCGTTGCCGAATTTATCGCCCGCAAATGCATTTCACGCGAAATTTATGTAGTTTACTCCACCGCTCCAGCTTCCTTCCTCCCAAAAAGCCAAAAAAAAATACAAAAAAGAAACCAAAATACAACGTACACATATTGGATTTGGAAGCTGGATCGGAGCGTTGGCTATTTGGCCACCGGTTTTAAGCGACGCAGCCGGACTGGCCCCGCTTATCGTGGCAATTACAAACCGAGATTTATATGGGCCGAGGGGTTGGCCAAAAGGTTGGGCCAAAACGGGGAGGAGAGGAAACACCCCGCCGAACACCCGCACGGAGTTCAAACGAACGCAGCCGTCAGCCGGCCGAGTTAATCGCCAAGTGTTTCTCTCTTATTTTAGCCTTTTTTTCGGGCCACAAAATGTCGAATTAAATGGATTTTTATTGAAATCAAGTTGCCCGTCGATGGCCGGCGATGCCGCCGGGGGCCGAGTCAGGCGGCAAACTGCCGCTGATTGGATCTTAAAGGATCTAATTGGTCTCCGCGAAGTCGAGACAAGGCTAAATCACTGAGTAGCAGCAGCAGCAGTGGCTGGTGGTGGTCGTGAGGGGTCAATTGCTCCGGCCTGATCTACGACAATTGCAACGGGGTCTTTGGCTTAAATAACAGAGCTTAGAATTGGCAGCAGCCACAGCAGCGAGAGAGAGATATGATCGCCAGGGCTTCATAAAGTTCTTGGCAGTCGAAACGCTGAGAGATTGCCAGATAATCATTTAAAGTGTATTGAGTAATTGAACCGAAAGCCCCAAATTAAATGGCAAAAAATTCAAGTGATTGCCGTCTCTATGGGTTTTGTTTTTTTATACCAGAATTTATAGATAAGTTTTAAGATTTATAAGGTTGGGTCAGGAATTTAAAATTATAAGTTGTCAAATGTTTGGAAATTTAAGACATGGTCTGATCTATGGAATTTTGGGTTTTATTAAGCTAGAAAATCTATAAAAATATATTTATTCATGCCTAAAATCCCTAGATATTTTACATTTTCATATATTAAATTTTACTACATTTCTTATAGGATATTCAGAACGATATATTTGTCAATATATCACTTCAGACTCTGCCTCTCCCCAATCTAAAGACTTTCCTCTAAACCACTGCATATTTTCTTCGATTCCAAGAACCAAAAAACACCTCGAGGGCTTTGACTAGATCGGGCCAATAGAGACATAAGCATATTAGATGCCATCGTTGGTCGTATGAAGTTATTCACGGCCAAGTGCATTACTAATTGGCAGCAGATTTTTATCTAATCCAGCGCCATGAATTACAATTTCAACTAATTACAGTGGTGCCTGTGAGGAGTGGAACTTAGCAGGTGAAGGATGCGGCGCATCCATGTGGGCAGAGCAGCAGCAGCAGCAGCAGCAACGGCAGCGGCAGCAGCTCAATGATTTATTGGTTTGTAATTTCCATTCGAGCCCACGAGCTGAACACCAATGAGCCAACGAGAGTTCCAGCCTGGTCTTTGGTCTTGGCCTAGACATGAACATGCGACAGGAAAGGCAAACACGGTACGAAAGACCCGCCGCCAGCGGTATTCCAAACTGGGCCTAAAACGATGATGGCCAAGCACAGGGAGGATCGGTTTGGTTTGCTTTGGTTCGGTTCTTACTGCTGCTGGCCCGGGTTGACATCGGAGCAGCGTCAACTAATGAAGATGCGCGATGCATCATGCTCAGGCGCTTCCTTCCAGTCTCGAGTGCAACTCAGGATGCTGATGGTGCTCCGTGCTCTGTGCCTGGTGTGCTGCCCAGTCAAAGCCCAGAAGCAATTTTCGTAATCAGAGAAATTCATAAAAATTAAAAGAGTCATTTGCATGTTGTTGCTGCACGAGCCTGAGAAGCAGCGACCAAACGGAGGACAGGGATCACTTGGTAAAAGGGACACCTTGTAGTCGGGAGTCTAGAATTCATAGAGTAAAAAGGTATCTAGCTTGGGGGAATGCAAAAAACTGTTTAACAACTAGAAGAAGTCACCTTCAACCTTATAAAATGTTTAATTTCTTTATTATCATCAACAGCTCTATACATTTAGTCCATCAAATATTGCTTAAAAATGTAACTTATATTTTTTATAGGTTACTTAAATAAAAAATGAATTATTTTATATAGATTTATTTATTGAAAAAATAAAAAGAAAATTTTGTTAGGCATAAGATTTATAGAATTAAAAACTTGCCTAACATAGCAATAAAATTATTATTAATTTTAAAATAAACTTCCCATTACCTCTTCAATTTCTTATTAAAAATAAATTTCAATCTCCCATTAAAGACCACTCCTCTTTCCTTCCCTGTTAACCACTTACCACTGTAGTTCGGTAAGTGCAAGAAGGATTTTTTTTTCTTGGCATAGTCTTGGCCTCTCCTCAACTGGCTTGCGCCAAGAGCTCTCGGCATTTGGGTGTAAAATAAAGGAATGACTAATTTTTCAACGTTTCGACGAATGATAAATGTGGCATGTGGCGAGCCCGAGAGCAATCATGTTGCACTGTCACTTGGGGCACACACACACACACAGATACACACACTCCAGACTTACCCAGACACTTGCAATCACAATCGCAATCCCAGAACACGTCTCCTAAGCTCTGGCTGCCACGCTGGAATTGTTGCAACGTCATAATTATCCAGCCAGTGCGGCAGCAACCCCTTCAAGCAGCATCCCGAAACACATGACCATGCCCCATGCCCCATGCCCCATCCCTTTTTCCATAACCACCATTCCCAGGCCATCCTCAGCCACATACTCCATGTTGTCCTCGGCCCTGAGAATGAGTAACGACTGTGCATGGACACAGACTTCTGTGGAGTACAGAGAGGGAGAGTCTGGTGGGAAATAGGGATCCCAGGATATGATTTTGATAAGGTAATTAATAAAATTTAAATAAATTTAAATATATTAATATTTAAACCATTTAATAAATATTGAGAAAAAGGCGCGTTAAGTTTTTAATAGCCCCAAACTAATCTCTACTTTTCCCCCTGTGTATCCCCACACATCCTAGAACCTCATGCTGGTGCTATACATATTCCTGGCTGTCCCTCGCAGCTCATCATCCGGCTAACTGAAAAATTTACATTTTACGCGAGCGACGACGATCATCCAGTTGGAGTCATTAAGCCAAAGGGATCTGGTAAAATGTTGTCAAGGAGATTTAGGAGCCTCGCCTCGCTGAGTTATGCGCGGAAAGGATTCGACAGGCCGGCAAGGTGGTCCCTGGGTCCTTGTCCAAGCACCACAACACAACACAGCCAGCGGACCACTTCAAGTGGCAGCAAGTAACTGAGGAATGCCCTCGAGGAATCATTTTATAGTCATCATCGGAAGTTGTCCAGGCTCCGGCCGAGGGAACCCAGGGAACCAGTTGCGCTAAACTAGTTTGGCGCATTTAATGAAGTCATTAAAGGCCGCGCGTGTGGCGCGATCTCAAATTACTTGGCATAACCGAAAATTACATACAAAAGGAGGGGGGAGGCAGGGAGTAGTTCCTAGCCCTTGGTAAGGACGCGCCCAGAAGAGCTTAAAATAAACCCAGCAGGAACCGCTTACAAGCCGCCATCTACAGAGGGGCAGCACCTAATGGAGCTGGAAAACTGCAGACTGGGAGTGAGACTTGGACTGGGAATGGGAATGAGAATGGGAATGGGTCTGGGCCTGGCAACTGGCAACTGGGAACGGGACTGGTGGAACTGCGAGTGAGCGACTGTCAAACCGGTAGACAAGAACGGCGGCCACGAGAACAACGGCAGGAACAACCTTCAGCGCCGACTGCATCCGCGAACTAATGGACTGTGCAAAAATGAGTGACGCAGCATCGGATGACAGGGGACACTGTGGAAAAATAGTATGTAAATAATTATAAATAAATTCTGGAAAGAGTAATAAATGAATAATAGGTATATTTAAAGAAAGAAATTTGTTTTTTCCTGATGGAAATACTATTTCTCTTACTTCTAGTATAAAGTATATTTTGGATAGTGTCAAATTAATCAATTTCAATATAATTTAAAAACACAATAAATACATTACAATCTTCAATTATAACTAGAAATTATTCCACATGAATTCCTGATTTTCCCAGTGTCAAGCCAAGTCTAGAGTGCGGACATTGGATCCTGTGGCTCGCTGCTCACTGCTCGCAGCTGCCCTCGCGGATGGCGGGTCTTTATATGCAATGGCCATATTTAGATAAGGTAACGACAAAATTTTTACAATATAAATGCCAAGTCTGCGCCTCCTCGCAGCCGTAAGAATGATGTAAAACGCATTGGGAATGAAGTGCAGTGAAGTGAAGTGAAATGAAGTGAGCTGGGGCCCGATGAGAGTTAAATTCGTGTTGAAATAAATTAATTGCGCTAACTTGCAACTCATGCGGCACCCGTTGCAGGTTCCCGGCTCCAAGTTCGAGGCTGCCCAGATGCAGATAGATGTACTGGGCCAAGGCATATTCACCAGCTTGAATTTGTCGTCGGAACTGGGGGAGATTGGCGGCTGGATCGCGGTGGCTTGCGGTGGCTTGAGGTGGCTCTCGGGTGGAATGGAAGCTCGCCTGCAGCATCATGAGTGCCATCGATCAAAGTCTGTGTTTGAGAGGGTCTTACTTGGGGATGCGCGCCAGCTTCTCTTCTTTATTTTTTTGCTGTATTTTTTAGTTGCCGTTGTATTTTGTGTCTCGCCTCGAGTCAAATGTCCACAAATTAATTTTCTTTATTAAATTTCAGCATGAAAAATGACGCGAAAAACGCTTCCGCATGCGCACCGAAAAATCAGAGAGAGAGAGTCTGGCCAGGTGTTGGCCATTTTAATTTGGCTAAGACAATGTGCCGTTTCTAGAGAGAGAAAAAGAGATTCCTGGCGGTAGCCCGAGCATTTAATTGATGGGAAAAGCTTAGAAGCAAGTGCCACACATCAGAATTCCTCATTTCGTGTTGATTAATTCCGTGGCCATCATCCTTGGTCTGGCTGCGGCTTCCTTAACGGGTTATGAAACGCCTGCTGGACTATTGATGAGCCGGAATGGTTTGGCCAAGATGGTTAATAAATAGCGGGGCTGAAACCAATTGAGCTCAGGCTAAGGATGCAGAGAGGAAAAACTGTATAGTTCATTTTACAATAATACAAGTTTCCATATAAAAAATAAAGCTTGTGTGAATTTAAAAGCATTTAATTACCCATATCTCTCTGCTCGGTTGATTGATCTACTAATAAAACTCGATCTCGTTTAACAGACACAAAAGATTATCTAAAATAGTTACCAATTCTGGCCAAGTTTAGTTAATTAACCAAACCAATTACCAAACAGCACAAAGCCAACAAAGTCAGGCCAAGAATAGACAACGAATCGAAACCGAATTAAGCCCCAGTGAGTACTCATAATGAAGAGATTAGACAGCAAAAAGGTCCAAGTCATTTCCACACACAACTTCAATTAGGCCGGGTTCAATGCAAAAGGGGGCCCCTGGATCCGAAAAGGAATTGGAAATAATAAGGCGTAACTAAATGGGCGCTTTAGTCTATAATCATGACACAATTTCCGCCGGAGTTTGTATTTGTATTCGGAGCAGTATTTCCCGCCCGCCCGTTTGTCAGGAAGTTCCCTCGAACCATTCGCCGATGAGTTGGCAGAAAAAATCGGACTACTTACATCGCGGAGCTGGAGCATCGTCACAGTTGAGAGTTCAACTTGAAGGGAAGCGACGACTCCGTCGCTCGTAAGTAGCAAACCTTAAATGGAGGCGATGATGATTTGTAATAAATTGAATATTAACCAGCATTTGTTCGGGCTCGGAGACCAAATTGCCAGCCATATGAGTCGGAGGGAGTGTTGTAATGGGGGTACTTTGAGTACAGAGAGAAAATTAATGGGTTCTTAATAATAAAAAGAATTAAATTATGTAGGAAATAATATATTTTAGGCTTTTCAAGGAGGCAGTACATATAATTTTATCAAAAACTTAGTTATTATAACAATGTTTAAAAGTCAAACTCTCTTCTTAACTGTTTTCAAACTTAATTACAATATTTTCCAATATTTTCTCTTTGCATAAAAGTGTTTAAAAAAAATTATGTAAATTCCTTAAGCCCAGAAGGAAGAAGTAAACCACGAGTGTCACTCATTTGCACTTGTTTTCCTGAACGAAAGCCAGCCAGCCAGATATGACAGGTGCGCCAGGTGAGTTTGCCCCTCTCGTAGCCCCGGTTTCTGGTATGGCACTCCTAGGCCTAGCTGCTGCTTTGGGTAAAAATGTATATGGAAAAAGCTCTCAAGTTATGTGGGAAAAAAGAAAGAGAAATTCTAAACAGAAAGATAATGGTAAAGCCAAAAAGAAAATGTTTAAAAATCTGAAAGCAAAATAAAAATATAACAAGCTATATAAGCTATGTAAGCTATAAATTTAAAGGCAATTCGAATGAAAA
>JAEIIL010004454.1:0-14877 GCA_018905715.1 Drosophila lini | reverse complement strand
AGAATTTCCTTCCAACAATTATTCTAACTATCGATTACAATGTTTGGCCGTCGACAAAATGCATTCATAAATATTAAAGTAATATAAAGAATTCAGATATACTGAATATCTTACGCAATAAGGATATTACATCCATTTCAGGGATTGCATATATAGCTAAAAAGTATGCAATAACTTATATGAGCTGAGGTAAGGATATCTATGTATGTATGTTACTTACAGAGGACTTCCTCCTAGACCTATTACCAAAAGACTTTTTCAGTATTTTCCTTGGCTAAAAGGACGAAAATATTAAACAAAATGAATAAGAAAATATAATGAAGGGCCAGCCGACTATGTTCAACACTAATTAATATAAGTTAAAGCACGGGAATCCTTATAAACATTAATTCTGGGGTATACAACAAAGAAAACCTTTCGATCCTTTTTTAAAGATTTCCACACAGATCGAACAAAAATATAATGATCGTACAAACTCGGCCTGAAAAGGCACAACAACAAAGGCCATCTTCAATAATTAAGTCAATTACTGTAAAAAAAAAAAAACAAAAAATAAACACAAAGGAAAGCAACAGCAACAAAAGGCAACGAGCGAGAAAGAAGAAGAAAAGCAACTCGGAATAAAAAAATAAAAAAAATTAAGGCGCACGGTTTTATTTTTGCTCTGCTGCTCGGACGCCAATAAAAAAAGTCGACGTCGCTGCTTACGCTGGCGTCGCTGCTCCCCAGATGCTTTCGTTGTTGTTATTGTGTTGTGGACACTGGTTGTTTTTATTGTTACTGTTTTTCCGTCACGCTGCTCCCTTTTTTCAGTTCTCCTCCCCCACGCATCCCCTCTCTCTCTGGCACACACACGGCTCCATACACCCCCAACTGCCCATTCTACTCCGTCTCTTTCGCTCTCTTTGCCTCTCTGAGTAATCTTGAAAATCGTGAGTTGTTGTTGCTCTAGTAGTTGTTGCGCCTGTTGCTCTTGCCTGTAATTGTTTTTTTTTTTTTTGTTGCCTTTTCTTTGGGGCTTGCCCTGTGCGCATTTTCTTTGTTTTGTCGTTTCTCGCTTTTGCGTGGCCCGAAGAAAAATCAAGTTAACACGCAAAAGGGGCAGAGAGGCGGTGGGTTTGGGGATAAGGCTCACGTTCGTGTTTCAAAAAAAGCCTGCAGCGCCCATTGTTGTTGTTGGCGCTCTGTTCGCTTCGCTGATTCACAGACCAAGCAGCGCTGCCAACGCCGACGCCGACGACTGAAACTCGACTTTTGCGGCGTTTTGTTGTTTTTGTCGAGAGGTTGCTGCTCGGCAAGCCGCAAATCGCGAATCGCGAATCCAGTTTCTTCTTCACTTCTTCGCACGGCAGTCACAGAAATCGCGGATAAAAAAGAGCAAAGGAAAGCAGAGCGCCAAAGGAGGAGAGTGTAAAGAGAGAGAAGAGATAGGGGATTAAAGATCAGCGGAGGAGCTTTTTTCCCTGAATTTGAAAACTCCTTGCAGATCCATATGGTTAGTTAATGTTTTAAACTGCCAGGATTTCCTGAGAGTCGCAAAGAAAAGAGTGTCTTTGTCTTAAAGCTTTTCATTTTAAAATATTTTAACTGTATACATTGGAAAGTGATCACTCCCTGATTAAAGGACACGATCACCTTAGAGGTAACTAAGGAAATTTATTAATATTTTAAACTTTTTGTTTGCTGTTGTAAACAATTTAAATTTTCATGGAAATATAATATGTCATGGCTAGGTCAATCGACCCTCGGCTTATATTTATTTTGGTCTCAAACCTTAACAGCATAGTATATCAGTATTTTTATGATTCATGAGTTATAAGGATAATTATGGATAATTATATGATTTATTTGAATCTATTAAATTTGAGTATAAATATAATAATGAATAATGTTTTAAAATGTGCCTAAATGGTGTTTGGAAGTGATCATTGCAGCGGCCTTTACTATTGTTAATAATTTTTTTTAACCTCTACAGTTAATCTTTTAAATGGAGTTGGCCCTGAATAAGACATCGTCCTGCGTGGACTGCTGCAGCGACTGTACTGCGCTACCCTGCTGCTCGGCCGCTGCCTGCTGTGATGCCAGCTGTGGAGCCAGCTGCGGATTAATTCCCCCAGACCCAGTCAGATATGAGTACCATGAGCCTGAGGAAAACTTTGTCTCCATAGATGATGCCAAAATCAAGGGGTTCCTATTGCGAATAGCACAGCAACAACAGGAGCAGGAGTTGGAAAGGAAAAGACTCAAGGATATAGAGAAAGTACGCAGAGAGGCAGAGAGACGAAGAAGGGAACAGGAGGTCATCGAATTGGATGAGGAGGACGCTTCCCAAGTCAACGGGTTGATAATAAGCGCCGCTCGAAGTCTGGCCTCGTGGAATTCCTCCATAAAAAGGATATCTCCAGATATTGAATTGATCCCCAAACAGGGACACAGGATTGTGGCGGAAATCGAACTTAGCGATAGCGAGCAGGAGGCAAATAGCGACGAAGACGAAGATATCAATCTTCCTTCGAATACTGTTAGTTGTATCCTTGAAAACGCGAAAAAGGCGCCTCAGCAGGTGATCGTCCTGCCCTCTGATGATGAGGAAGAGGACCAGCAGCCCCCACGGACAGCAAGAAAGAAGCCTTCTTCGTCAAGGAGGAAACGATCGTATGTAAACAGGAGGGGACGTCACCTGTACGAGTGTTCTGACTGCGGTAAAAAAGTGCAATCCAACTATAACCTAAGACGCCACATGATGATACATACAGGTATTACTTATACATTTAGATTTCTATAACTCATTTGCTAACAAACTTCCCACTCTGTTATTCCAGGCGAGCGACCCTTTCCTTGTGATCTCTGCGAACGTCGCTTTCGGGAGTTTAGCGATCTTAAAAAGCACCGCCGCAGGCACTCACATGATCCCAGATTCATTTGCATGATCTGCCACTTGGGGCAACCGCTGGAACAGGATGCCACCAGGTGTGCGGAATGCGAAAGCAAAAATCTAATGGTGAAACCACAGCCAGATGAGATGGGGGACAAGCCAATTGAGGATCAGGATCAGGCGGAAGAGGAGATGGAAGAGGAAGACGAGGATATAGAGGAGGAAATAGAAGAAGAGGAGATTGAAGAACCAGAGGAAGTGGAGCAGCCACAACCTGTGCCTTCACTGCCCACTTTAATGGTGACCTTGATACCGACTACTCTTCAATCTTTTCCGGAAAAGATTCCTCCTCCCCATCAACCTAGTCGTCCGCCACTTCCGCGCAGTTGCAGTAGCGCCAACTCTTCGTCTTCCTTGAGCAACGATGGCAATAGTTTGGGCAAGACCAGAAGTCGTCGATCCTATCCATGCCCGCTGTGTCATCGTCCCTTTGGAACGCGCCATAACCTGAAGCGCCACTATATGATTCATACTGGCGAAAAGCCTTTCAGCTGCTCCAAGTGCCGAAAACCCTTCAGGGAATGTTCAACTCTGAAGAAGCACATGGCCACGCATATCCGAGACCGCTGGTACAAGTGTCTTCGGTGTCCAGCGAAATTCAGGGACTATCTGGAGTATGCTGACCATAAGTCCAATCATCTGGAGCAGCTGAGGGACAGGAAATCCTCCAACTATGAAAGTGATGATGAGAGCTCTGTGGAGGACTGGCTGGAGTGTTGTGAGTGTCAGCAAAGATTCACGGAACTGGAAGCTTATACGTCTCATCTCAAGCAGCATGACTTGGAATTGTACGGAATGAGTGTGGATGATGTGGGCGATGAGGATCAGGATGTGGATGTGGCCTAGTTGAAGAAGAAAATATTGATTTATTCTATTGATATTTGACTTCTTTGGCTCGCCATTTTGTATATCAAAATTCACAATATGATATTGATCCCATTAAATGGCATGTTATGGGAATTATATGAATTATGAATTCATCAGAATTTTCTTAATTTATTAGAGTATATATTTTGAAAAGGATTATAAATCCTTAACCATTTTTTAACCTTTTTAATTCTCTTTACAAATATTAATGTAAAATTTAAGTGCAGTTGAGAGCGATAAAAATATCACTCAGTAAAGCATTCCTTAAAGTTGTATTCCTTAAAAATCTTTTAAGATCTTTGTAAGTAGTTTTAAGAATAAACTAGCCTTATTTACCCCACATTCCTTAATACAGAGCGGAAAAATAAAATATTTAAGTTTACTTTGTGATCCATAAACAATGGAACTGTTTTTAGCTTTTAGATATCTTGATTAACAATTCTAAAGATTTTATAAGAATATATGAACTGAACTTAAAAAAAATATATATTAAGCAAATGAATCCCATAATCTTTAAGAAGAATAGATTCGTCAATTGTTATTAAAGTTGAATCGAGCACTGAGGAAAAATAATAAATCCTTGTAAGAATAAAACGATAATATCCCAATAAAATATTACTTTTTTAAAATTTTTTTAGATTTATTTATAAATATTATGATATATGTTTGTATTAAAAAATAAACGTATTAAGTGCACAAGAGTCGGTGAAACATACAAGAGTAAATTATAGTCTTCAAAGAACTTAAAGAGATTTAGCTAAAATCGATTAACTACAAAATAAATAGTAAAAAGCGTATAAGCGTAGGAAAAGTGACTAAAATTGAGGCGCGCTTGGAGCGGGAGAATCCACAATGGTGTTAGTAATCATGCTTAGATGTCCAACAGCACAGGCTTGGTTTCCTTGGCGCACTTGAACACAGATCGCATCATTTTCAGGAAGCCCGTGTCCTTGGGCTTTTCCAGGCCGCGTTGCACGCGATTCTTCATTACCGAGATGAACTCCTTGTTGCTCAGTTGGTTGTCATCTGTTAAAACATTTTCTTAACTAAGATAATAACTTTTTCTTTCAAACTTACTGTTCTCATCAAAAATGGTAAAGACAACATCCACTACATGATCCGATAGATTGACCATGGCCACTGTCTTGGCCACATGCTGCAATGTCTGCTGGTCAATCGAGGCTCCCGCGATGTGGTAGAAGGTCAGGGCAGTGTCCACATCGTTGATGTTGTTCAGGAAGTGGAAGAAATCGAGATAATCCTGTTTGGAAATGCCTGTGCCGTGATCCCTGAACCTCCGCTTTACTCTCTTCAACTTCTTTTGCTTCTTCTTCAGAGGATATCCGGCATAGGCCAAAAGTAGCTCAGCGAAGTCAGCTTCGGTTATATTTCCGTCGGCGTTCGGTTCTTTCCTTTCGAACTCAAGCGATAGAATTTCCCGCTGGAGTTGCTCTTGAAAGTCCAAGAACTTTTCAATGGTCAACTTTTCGTCCATGTTGGGGCCAAAGAAATACGTGATCAAGGCCGAGTTTACGCCCTACAGAAAGGATTTAAGAACACAATAAATTATTATTTTGTAATCGTTTTAGTGTTAACATCAATGGGCAGTAACTTGTGTGCGTGGGAGCTGGTGCATCTGTGGATTTTCTAGCGTGATTTAGTCTTAGTTAAGTGCGAATGTGACTGATGTTTAAAAAAGAAGTTCGAAAGGGGCAAAATATAAGTCAGTAAGCATTATCACACAAAGTACCTTCAAGGACTGTGAGTACGTCAAAAACAGAGGGAAGTTAAGAGTTTATTTTTATGTACACAGTTTAGACACGCGTTCAATACACATATATAGGAGATCAAAGCCAAAGACAGAGAATATACAAGTATACAAAAGAAGGAATGGTTTTTAGTACGTCTCGAGGTACTGTCTTTTATCTAAAAAAAATGTTCCTATATTACCTTAAAGGTGTTCCCTGTATTTGCATGGTCACGGTGCCGTGTGCCCATGCTCGTTTGCTGCCTCACCAATGTGGCAACCATTTCGAATTCCTCACAATCCACATCGCCATCTCCATTCAGGTCGAACATACGAAAGGCAATCTCAAAGTGCCGGCGTGAAACTTGGGGGGAAACAAACTTTAATTAGATTATTTAAATTAATAACTAATTGTAATCACTTACTGGAGAGTACGGTGAGTAAGAAAATGTAATCGGAGAAGGTGATCAAGCCAAAGGAGCCCAACTTGTAAAATATGCTGTTCTTCTCCAGGTGCAGATTTAGTTGTTCCCCAACGGACTGGAAAGGGGAAATGGGTAATAAATAATAAAAACAAAGTGTTACAAAAAAGTTCACAAACATTTACACAATGCGCTCACCTTGGGATCATAACGTCGATATTGGTCCAGACCCAAACCTATAAAACAAATAAAATTAAGTTCTTCAATGTTAGACACAGATGCTTCTTGAAAATATAATCGTGTTAGTTTGCTACAACTACACATTCTTCTATCACAGATTTCTATCCCTATGTTTGCTATCACATACCATCTGGTTGCTTCATGCCCGGTGTCATGCTGGTAAGAAAATCGGTCGGTGTCATATAGACCTCGTGACGATCATCGGCCACAGGCACCTGGATGGTGGCAAAATAGCGAAACACTTTGTCCGGCGTCGAGAACTGACGGATACGGTTCTCGTACTCTATGATCTAAGGCAAACGACATTACTTTAGCTAAGAGCAACAACGACATTGAAAATGGAGAGCAAAACTAATTTCACAAAAAAAAAAAAAAGAGAATAACCAATCTAAACTAAACGAGCGTATTTTTAAACTAAATCTCAGTCAATGTTAGTTGATGGGTTTTTGAGTTTCCCTCGAAGTGATTTACCATCTGGCTGTTTGATTCCTGGGTAAATGGAACGCAGGAAATCCTCTGGCGTCATGCAGACGATGGTTTGGGTTGCGTCCTGCAATCGTACGGTGGCAAAGTAACGGAATATCTTGTCCGGCGTGGAGAATTGCCGTATACGGTTCTCATACTCAATGATCTTCGTGGGTGGTGTGGTGTGTGTAACAAAAATCAAGACGCCACAAAACATAAAAGTAAAGAAAACCAAAGATTTTGCGGTAAAACGTAAAAAGAAACTTTAAAATATATTGCAACAGTTTAAAATGGGTTTACTTCGGATTTCACATAGCTTTTCTTGATTTTTAATTATATTATTAGCTTAATTCTTTCTAAACAAGCTAAAAAGTATTATAAGTTCTTGACAAAAATGTCTAAAAAGGGTAAAATGACAATTATTAATTATTTCCAACAACTGATATAAATTTTGAACGATTTTTTTTAATCAAAAAACGTAACAAACCGTAGATTATAATGCTGTGAAAACCGGATTAAACCTGATATATAATAATGGATTTTTAAACAGAGTTAACAAGGCGGAGTTATAAATGGCGTTCCAGAGCCTAAAAGCTGCTATGTATGTACCTTCCTCTCGCGGAATCCGACCTTCTCACGAATCTTCTTGCCCTCGTGCAGGTGTAGGTCGGATCCTCCTTCCTCTTCCTCGCTCTCCTCCGCCTCCGTATCGGACGTCTTATCCTCGCCATTCACGCCGGCGGCTGAGGACGGTCGTTGTCCAGCATCCGCATCCACTTTGGGCACCAGCATACGCTTTACTCTAAAAATAGATTTCGTGTGAGCATAAAAATGCGAAATATTTTGGTTATTTTACTCACTTGCCCCAATCCATGACGGAAATCAGGAACAGGCTCAGGATGAACATGTGGAAGTACTTTGTCACATTCGGTGTCTTCTCCTCCTGATGCCCGAAGCGTTTGTGGGTCCTCACTTGCATTAAATTTGGACTTGCATTCGATTTTGTTAAATCTTGAGCGATTTTATTGCTATTTTGGTTGCACAAAGTGGAGGCCAAGGCGATTTGTGCTGGTTTTTGGAGGATATTGAAGGTCCTGGGTCTTGCCAAGGCAGCCAGAGCCTGGCGTGTTACCAGAAATCGCAGCACTGACATTTTTATTGTCCTATTTCGGTTGTTTTTAGTGTTTTTAAATCCAATTTATCGTTTTTATGCGCATTTTTTTTGGCAAAATGGGTTAGTATGACCAGATATCATACGGCTAAAGAACACCACGTTTTGCAGGTGGGCTCTGGCTTTGTTTATGTTTTCTTTGCACAAAGTTCTTTGGCCAGTTAGCTTTAACAGAAATTGATAAGAAGCCAGTAAAGTTTAAATGGGGCTTATATGTTTTCTATGAAATATAATATAGATTTTACTGTACTTTAAAAAACACACAACATTTTTGTTTATCACAATACAAACACCCTCTGAACCACAATCAGCTGATGTGTAACGGACAGTAGCTGACTGATGTGGGCTAAGTACATTTTAAAAAACAATTTAATGAATAATGTAATATATTAAAATATTAATAATATAAAATATTTAAAAATTATTCATATAAAATATAATAAAATTATACATTTTGCACAGTTTAATTCGTATCCATTCCAAACAATACGTAATTTATAAAGTATTGTTTTATAATTTTATTCGTTTGAATATTTTTTACACATAATGTTTATATTTTTTGGTAATATAAAAGTTGAATTCCTGTTTACATTTTTTAGTAATATAAAATAAGAATTCCTTTAGGAAGTGTACAGACAAAAATATGCTAAAAGAGAGCATTTGTTCACCCCTTAAACTGGATTATCATAGAGCCATGAAGAGTATTATTAATATTATTTAGATTTAGATTCAAATTTACTTCCCGAGTATATCCTCTTCTTCAAAAGCTGGCTCACTTCCCGTGCTGGGACCCTTGAGGGATGGCGAGTGTGAGCGTAGATGCCTCGTCAGATTCTCCTTTACAGTAAACGACTTGGAGCAGTGGGGACAGTGGTGTGCCTTCTCCGTAGAGTGCGTAAGAACGTGCCGCTTGAGTCCAATGGAACTCGAAAACGATTTCGGACATTCGGTACACTGAAAGGGTCGTTCGCCGGTGTGCGTCCGAATGTGGTCTTCCAGATTGTTCCGGGAAATAAAAGATTTAGGGCAGAGCGAGCACTTGTGCGCCTTCTCGCTACTATAATTTCGTATGTGCTTCTTGAGCCAGGTTTCTTTTAGGAAAGTCTTCGGGCAGTGGGTACACTTGAAGACCTCGGATCCCGCGAGGCTCTCACTGGCTTTTATCACATCGGTGTGGACGCTGTAGTGGTTGTCCAGGTAGGATCGCCGCAGAAAAGTCTTCGGGCAGAGTGTACACTGGTAGGGCCTTTCTCCGGTGTGACTTCGGACGTGCACTTTGAGACTAGGTGACGTTAGGAACGACTTCGGGCAGTGAGGGCACTTGTGTGGCCTTTCGCCGGTGTGACTGAAGTAGTGCGTATTGAGGGCAGATAATTGGGCGTACGACTTCGGGCACTGGGAGCATTTGTGCGGCCTTTCGCCTGTGTGTGTACGGACGTGGTTCTCAAGGTTGGATGGAGAAAGAAAGGACTTTGGGCATTGGGTGCACTGGTACGTCTTTTTACTGTTGTGATAGAGGATGTGCTTCTTGAGCTTACGTTGAGTTGAGAAGGACTTCGAGCAGAGGGAACACTTGAAGGGTGGTTCCCCATCTTGGCTGAGGGCCTCACTTTCGTCGATATAATCCCTATCGTTATCATCCTCCTCTTCATCGTATTCAACTTCTTCGCTTTTCACTTGCCATTCGGTTGGGCCCACCTCGTATTCCTCTCCTTCGACAGTGTTTTCTTCAATTGGCTCATTTTTCACTTGGAAGTCGGTATAGTTTTCATATGGATCAACATCCTGCCTTAAACCTCCGTCGATGCCTTCGTTTTGCCCTTCGGGATGAACATTTTGGATTTCCTCCTCGTCGTCCTCACATTTGAATTCAGTTATGGTAAAAAATTCAGTCTGCGTCGGATCCACTTCCTCCTTGAAAGGCTTCTGGTGCTCCCTGCTATCCTGGCTCTGATACGCACTGCGAACGTCCTGGAGGCAAGGTAAGCAGATGGTTTCTGGCAGGGAATCCCCTTTAGAAACGGAGAAGCCCGTGTATTGAGAAATCATATCTGCAATGGAAGCTTCCGATTGAGGAGGCGCCCCATAAAATATCTTAACCAAGGCCTTCGGCTTTCCCATGCAAATTCGACACGTGTCCTGCATTGTCCTGAGATTCAACAATTAAATTTGTTACTTTTTCATTGAATTTAGAATATATTTACCCTAATATTTGTAATTATTTTACAAATTACAAAAATACGAATTGTTTTGTTTACGACAATCTGAACATTGAACACCCTGTGGGGCAGAATCAGCTGATGTGTGAGGCAGGGCAAAAGCTGCCGGCTGTGAGTTTTCAATTATGTTTAAATAAAATATAGAAAATATTTATTTTGATTTATTTTAGATAAATTTGTTGAATTATTTAAAATTATCAATTGGATTATATTGAATATCAAGTAAAGCTAATTAATGTCGGTTTTCGAGGAGGACGTTGTTATCTTGATTCTATAGAAATTATTTCTTGTTAAATATCTTTTTTAAATTTATGAAATTGTAGTTTCGGTATCTTGTAACGGGGTGAATCTTTTTTTCTCACCGTTTTTAATTCTGGATTATTTAAAAACATTATTACCTTCTCTAAATCAAATAAAACATTATTTTAAGTAATATTTAATTTTTCTTCTTAGAATTAAAGAGCTATTAAAAATTGGTCAGACACATTTTTAAATTGAAATTGAGAGCTTTCTGAAAAAAATTGACATTATCTAATAAAATGCAACCGAATGTCGGGGAGTATTTTTCGAGGAAATCAAAATAAAATTTTGTACAGATAACATTTCTTATCAATTTAATACTGCAGAGCTCTTTCAAAAGTTTGCCAATTTAAACAGCTTCATAAAAGCATTAGCATTCAGTGATTAAAATAACTCAAAATGCTAGGACCGCAGCATTAATTTTCTACTTTTCATTTTTTGCCCGGAATCTGTATGCTTCCCCGGGGGAAACAGAAAATTCCCAAGATATTGGGACTTCCCAGGAGTATTCCGTTGACATACAAGAGTCGTTGGATGAGCTAGAGTCCGTGGAGCAATACAAGTTGGATGTTTTAGAGAACTTTCAACTGATTGGATCCAGGCACTTCTACATCGAGAAGAAGATAGCCCTTGATTGGTTTGCTGCCGCAAATATGTGCTATCAACTGGGAGGACAGCTGGCGACCATCCGAAGTAACGAGGAGCTACAGCTTATCGCACCGAAACTGAAATGGGACTCTGCCTATTGGCTGGACCTCACTGATTTATCTGAGGAGGGCAGGTTCGTTTCATCAGCTTCAGACGAGCCTGCAGCCTTTTTGAAGTGGAGAAAAGGACAACCTGACAATTACAAGAACAGAGAACACTGCGTTCTGTTAATTAATTATTACATGTACGATAGTTCATGTGGATCTGAGCGATATTTTATATGCGAGGCGGAAATTTCAGTTAAACTTAAGAAAATTGTAATTATAATTTAGATTACTTACCATAAAACGTAAGAAATGCTTTCTACAAACGAGAGTACACCATGAGCCAATATTATTATAATATTAAAAAATAATTTTTTATACGTTTTTTTATGTTGACTTTTTCCTATGAAGAAATTCGCTTTATGAAAAATGAAAAATCCAATGATTTAACCTTTTGTATCAACCTTAACCTGTATGTGATTGCTGGCTGTTAAGATTCTTCTCAGACGTTGCTGTCAAAGAATGGATTCCATGTAGAATCTGTTAATCATTTCATTTTCATTATTTGCTCCGAATATTTTTCGAAGAAAGTACATATATAGTATTGTTTTTCTGTAAAGAGATGTGTCTTATCAGTACCAGTATTACTCGATAAACAGCCCCGGATTGGCCTATAAATACAGCGCTTTAAAGGCATAAATAAACAGTAATTAAAAGAACTCGAAATGTTCACTTACAAAGCTATAATCTTTTTCATAGGATTTTTTGCAGGGAATCTTTGTGGTTCCTTGGCGAATCCCCACAATGTCTCAGATGCCAAAAGACTAGGGGAAAATTGTTTTGATATCATCCAGGCGAAGCTTGACAGGATCGGAGAGCAGGTTGCAAGTCATCAGAAAATATGGAATGCCATCGTCCTACCGTCCTTCCAGCAAAAAGTAAACTGGGAGGAAGCTCAGCTGAGCCTTCTGAAGAAGACCATTGAGGAGAAAATTGAAAGGTTGGAAAATCAGCAGGAAGAAATACTGAAGAACGAAGACTGTTCCCCGGCCAAGTGGTTTGTTCCAGACAATTTTCAGCGGATCGGATCGCGGCTCTTTTACATTTCGACCAACGTAACCCTGGATTGGTTTTCGGCCACAAACGCTTGTCGTCAGATGGGCGGTCGACTGGCCACTATCCAAAACAAAGAGGAGCTGCAACTTATCGTACCGAAACTGAAATGGGACTCTCACTACTGGGTGGATCTCAATGATTTGGCCGAGGAGGGAAAGTTCGTGTCATCGATCTCAGGCAAGCCAGCGTCCTTTTTGAACTGGAGGAAAGGACAACCCGACAACTACAACGGGAATCAACACTGCGTTCAATTAATTAACAATTACATTTACGATTGTTCGTGCAGTGAGAAGCAACGCTTTATTTGCGAAGCTTAAACCTTTTTGTTGAATTAATTAAATTATTTTAACATTTTTGAATGTGGAAATACACAACATTTACTATTAAAACTTTGGTGTAATGCCTTGGTAATTTGTTAATTGTTTGAAGGTAAAGATGGGATAATGTTAAGAGTCAAAAATATTATAAATCTCTTGTAATATTTAAAAATTTCTTATATACATATATTGTTATCATTTTTTATATATATTTATGGTAAATATTCTGAGTGTATACATGGGCCTATGACCGCAGCAAGTTCCACATTTGACCGTTAGCGATTAACCTTAATACTCTAGATACACTTACAAAAAATGGAGGATAATATTTGAAGAATATTATTTGAGGGCTGAATTCAATTAAAGAAATACAGAACCCTTAAAACAATTTCTATGGCATCTTTTTAAATTTCTTTATTTAAAAAACTCAATTGATTCTAAAGTTTTCCTTAGTGAAGAAGCCCTTCACATGCTTTTGAGGGTTTCTGTGCCGGTGTTTCGCTTTTCATTCATTCATCAGATGTCATGGAGCGTTGGCACAACAAGCTGGCCGTGGTCACAGGCGCTAGCGGTGGCATAGGAGCAGCCTGCGCCCGGGCCATGATCGGAGCAGGATTGCGGGTCGTAGGCCTTGCACGACGGGAGGCCAAGCTCAAGGAACTGAGGGACAGCCTACCGGCACACCTGCAGGCTAACTTTATACCACGACGATGTGATGTCTCCAAGGAGGAGCAGGTGCTCAGCTCATTTGACTGGATCGAACGGGAGCTCGAGGGTGCCGATGTTCTGCTCAACAATGCCGGAATCACGCGTGAAACGGAACTAGTTACTCCGGGAAACACACAAAAACTCCGAGAGGTCCTGGACACAAATGTGATGGGCGTGATCTGGTGCACACGGGAGGCCTTCAACAACATGAATAAAAGAGGCAACGAGGGCCATGTACTCATCATCAACAGCATTGCCGGACACCAGGTGCTGAACTTTATCGATGTACTGCCCTCCTTTAACATTTATCCGGCGACAAAGTTCGCCATCACGGCCATCACGGAGACCTATCGCCAAGAGTTCCAGCTGCACACGAAGAAGATTCGAGTGACCGGGATTTGTCCAGGGGCAGTAAACACCAATATCTTTCCCGAGGAGATTCACTTTTTTGTGAAGGATATGGCCCGCCTGGAGCCAGCCAACATTGCCGATGCAGTGATGTACGCCTTGAGGACGCCACCACATGTCCAGGTGAGCAAAGGTCAAGGGGCATGAATTAAAAAGTATTTATAACGATTTTTATTGTTTTCAGATTCATGAGATCACCATAAAGCCAATGGGCGAAATGTTTTAAAAATAAATGTACTGTTTGTTTTTAACTTAGAAGTTTTTCAAAATAATTATAATTGTTTTCACGTGTGAGAAATTATTTTATATTGTAATTACAGGAGGAATGGAAATTATATTGAAATTAAATTGAAATTGCAAATTAAACTAGTGATTTTTTTTATTAATTTGATTAGTTGATATAGAAAAATACATCATCAAGTCTGGTTCCCAGTTTTGGCAAGCTTAAGTTATTATTTGTACTAATTAAGTTTGAAAACTGGAAACTAAAAACCTCAATAATTTATTGCAGTCTTTTTAAGTTGAAACATGTTTTTAATAGTAAACATTATTCACTTAATTTTATTTTGTAAACTCTGAAGGAAATAGTGAAATGCCCTTCCCAAGTCCAACATATTCTTCATATTCAACAAATGACAAAAATAAAATATTCTTTACTTCTTAGTTTTCGTTTCTATTTCAATTTAAAAACCAAGGCCTGCCAAGGGCTACCACAAAAGCATTCAGATTTTGTCCAACTATAAAATGACCGTTGTAACATTGGTAAAATTTTAAATTTTGGCGGCTTTCGCGCAATTCCAAAGAAATGTTTACCTTTTAAATTCGCAACTTGAAGCATATTTCATCAGGTAAGTAGCAGCTGATTGCCGGCACGCACGCACTTTAAATGCCATTAATCAATCAGAATTAATCAATCGGCACATGCAATTACACCCACACGCACATAAAGTACCGTTGTTGCACTGGACTCCGCTTGGTGTGAAAAAATTTAAATTCTGATTGCATCTGAAGAAAAAAAGGCGAAAGAGTTGAACGTGGAGGGGGAGGACAGCGTGCAGGTGAGATTTTATTTACCTGAAGTTTTGATTAATGTTGCCTCACGCCCCAGTTGTCTTTACCGATGAAGTATTTATTGAGCGATGCTTGTATTTATGGCTCTTTTTTTTTTCCTCCTAGTGCTAATAACAATGTTTGAGTCAACATGTTGCAACTTGGAAGTCACTTCCGTCGTGATACACTAGGAAATGTGGGGTATACTGATTTTTAAGTG
>JAEIIL010004452.1:0-24948 GCA_018905715.1 Drosophila lini | reverse complement strand
CGACGGTGGCTGTGGCTTGCACCGTAAATAAACGGCACAAACAACACACATATTTCGGTGCGGATCGAGTTTCTGCTGTCCCCGTTCATGACCGCTTTTCACATGCACAGGAGGTGGGATTTTCCCACTTGACACTTTTCTTTTTCGGCCAACCGAAAGTTTTCTTTTTCCTTCGCGATCGGTAGAATATACACGCAGCAGCTCTTACCCGGAAGCACTTTCTACCACTCCGACTCCATGTTGTTGAATGAAATTGTTAACTTGGCTCAAACTTCGGCGCGCTCACCTTACGGGCAGTGAGCGATAAAAGTATGCTCATAGGTAACGGGTTTCTAAGGTAACAAACCAAATAGTACATAAGATATGGAGACTTAAAAAATATTGCTCTTAATTATAAAGTAAAAAAAATAAGATACATGCGAATCATTGAGCTTTGTTAATTTAAAAAATCTATGCCATAATCCTAATTTTTCAAAGAATAAGCTGATTTTCCATAGAAATTTATGATATACAATTTATTATTAGTTTATATCCTTATGAAGTCAAACAACAAACACCTTTTTAGTGTTATTTTCTGGTATAAAGCTACCATTTAATATTCTGACAAAACTCGAATTAGTTTGTAAATCCGTTAACTTTCATCGCCCACTTTAGCTCTCTCTCTCACACACTGACTTCCAGCGATAGGCCCATTTGCAAACAATAACAAACTCTCGTTGACTATCGAGTAGATTATCGATAGTGCAGCCCTGGTTCCGAATAAAATGGTTAACACAATTTTCCGAATTTTTTTCCCAGATTAGACAAATGTATGGGTTTTTTAAACTTGTATTAATACAATTCATGATTTATTAAAAAATCTCAATATTGGGCACCGATGCTGGTGAAATAAAAAATGTATCACATTTAGCCATATAGCTAAAAGCTTACCCTTTTCCAATGCCTCTGTTGAAAGAGCATTTTCTATATATAACGTAGTAAAAAACCAACCAAAGCAACCAAAACCGCTGATACTCTCACCTCATTAAACCAACTTTATCCAACAATTGCAACATCTTTGAACCAACTGAACAAATGTACAAACTTTTTGTGAACGAGGAGGTTTACAAAACCGAGTTTTTAGAAGATGTTCTCGATGCATACATATGTATAAAAAAAACATTATATTTTTGAAATCAACTGCTTTTTGAAATGTAGGGGGAAAACTGGATTTTTTAGGCGAAAATTTCAAGCTTTTGATATTTTTTAGTGGGAGAGCCTAATTCTCATCTGGCAACACTGGTTCCGATTGGAGTCTATCGATAAATTTTAACAAGTGAAAAACGGAGGAAAAATAGTTAATAAAGTCGTTAAAACATTAAAGTAAAACTGAAAATGCAATGTGCTGAAGTGAAGATGTGAAAAGCGCCGACCACGACGAGCACAAGCGAGCGCGATTCGTGGTGGTGTGATTGCTGCAGCAGTTGCAGCTGCACATGTATATGTATACGCGTGAGGGCCACAGCCACACGTATACACAGACACCCAGATGAGTGTGCGTTTGCGTAGGAGGCATCAAAATAACAACAGCAGAAGCAATCGCAGTAGCAGTAGCAGTAGAAACAAAGAGTCACTGGAGAACTGGAACTGGGGACGCCAGCGGAAATCGCAGTGCCAACGTCGATGCCCAATAAATAGGGCCAGCAGAAGTCACTACCACACCAACAACAACAACAGCCTCCAACAATCACACTCGCTAGTGTCACCCAGAAGTTAGCACACAAAACTGGCAGCCAACGCTAGCGCTTCCTAGGGCAGCCCGGGTAGGAGCAGCCAGGGGCCAGGAGCCAGGAGCACAACGCCCGCACTATGGGCAATTGCCTGAAATGCTTCCAGTCTGCCGCCGAACAATCGTTGCCAACGAACGCCTCGTCTCCCAATTCCAATTCCAACTCCAACGCCTGCCCGGCGGCCACCAGCCTGGCCAACTGCTACGACTCGGTGGGCACTAATCCCAATGCCAACGAGCGCTGCGCCCTCTACAACGACCGGCCGCGCGGTGAGTATACCGTCCATATGGATGGATTGTTGCAGTAATCGCCTGGTTCTAAGGTCGCCTCCCATATTCATTCCTCCCCTCAGAAACCGATGAGCTGCTCTCTAGCCGAACTCCACTCAAGCCAGCAAAAGCAAACAATTGTGATACTAAGCGTAATAGTTTTAAGTCTTTAGGTTTGCTTAATGGCACTGCGCCCACCATGAGCGATATCATAACAACTGGTGAGTCAGCAACCCCTCTTTGGCGGCGCGCACCGATAAAGTACTACTCACACGTTTCCTCCTCCCTTACAAACAAAATCGCTAACGCACACAGCTGTCAAGGAGTCCATGGAGGTGTCGCACCAGAGCCTGAACCAACTATACGACGTGTACAAAGATCCGGACGACGAGGACATGATACTCACGGACGGCATCGAGCGCCTGTGCAATGACCTCAACTATCAGCCCGATGAGTTCGCCATACTCGTCCTGGCCTGGTGCCTGGATGCCTCGCAGATGTGTCGCTTCACCAAGACCGAGTTTATCGAGGGGCTGCTAAAGATGCGGGCGGACACAATAGAGAGCATCCGGCTGCGGCTGGAACAGACAATTGAGATGCTCAAGGCGGACGCCGAGATGTTCAAGCAGCTCTACCGCTTCACCTTTCGGTAGGACATTGTCTGCGCCAAGGGAATCCGTGCAATGCCTAATATCCATTTTTGTTTTTTTTTAGCTTTGGCCTGGAGCCCGACCAGCGCGTCCTCTCCCTGGAGATGGCCATCGACCTGTGGAAACTAGTGTTCACTGTACAAACACCTGATCTCTTCTCCAACTGGATACACTTCCTCGAAAAGCACCCGAATATTCGCCGCATACCGAAGGATACATGGAACATGTACCTCAACTTTACGGAACAATGTGATATACAAAATTATGACGACACCGAAGCATGGCCCAGTCTCTTCGACGACTTTGTCGACTACGAGAAGAACCGAGCGCTGGAGTCGGCGGGCATCCATGACGATGACAACAACAACGACGATCCCCTGCAGAGCCGCTGCAAGCCCGAGGACCCACATCGGGTCTCGTAGTAGCAGCAGCAGTATCTTCCACACTCTTCAGGGCCACAAGCAACGTTCAACTCGCCAATATAGAAATAGCACATGTACATTTTCACTCTCCCTCGATTACTAGCTCTCTTGCTGCTGCTGCTTAAGTTCTCGCTAAGAAAGGAAACTGGAAGGAAGGGAAAACCACACACGAATAGCTACTGAAAACGAACTATGCGGTGCTGGCGCTGCTTGAGGACTCCTCCTCCAACTGCCATCAGTTATTATGGGAAACATTTTGGGCGGAGCAACGGACGCATTTGTTTATGTAATTAAAGACTTATCGAGACAAGAATTTCGCAAAAGCTCAATCAACGGAAGAAGTAAACACATGTGTATATACATATAACTAAATGACTTTGCAGGCGGAGCAAAAGGCAGACCGTATATAATAATACTTAGCGACTAATTGATGTATTATTTTAACAACAAACAAGATTGCAACATTTTACGGCACTTACCTATATTTAAATGCATACAATTACATACTTAACTGTAAGTAGTGGATGTGAATTAAATAAAAACAACTAAAAGAGAAAGTCAAGCTGAGTAGTGTTTTCTTCCTAATTAAAGCAAATTTACCAGTTCCAGTTCGAATCTAGCGCCCACGGGGTGCTATCGATTCTTGTTCGGACCGATAACTGCAATCTGGTCATCGAGTTGGCTCGCGCACACCAGTTCTGTGTATCGATACTATCGCGAGTGAACGAGCCAGCTCTAAAAGTTGCTATTTTGCCTGATAAAAATTCACAAAATCATTGCGAGAGCCTTCGAAATCGTCGCCCATGAGCCAGCTGTGAGGGGAATCCCAGTGCTGTCGTAACCAAGTCCCCGCGAGGCGGACATGAAAACCGCTGCCAGGACATCGCACCACCAGCAGTGATTCACGGCGTTGACATTGAAAAACAAATGCAATGCCAGCGCTCGGGGCGTGAGCAGACGGAAGGGGAGCAGGAAGGAGCAAGGATACAGCCTTTGGGTCGATCGAAGCAGCCCCAGCCGCAGCCCCACTGACCGACCATCCGGAGCCCCGGTAGCCAAGATGCCCTGCGAGAGCTGCGGTGTCGAATTCACCGTCTTTCGTCGCAAGCGCGCTTGCTTCGACTGCAAGTGAGTAATAATGGCATTCGCCGATGTCGGGGATTCCAGGGAGTGACATTCGATATGCCTCACTGCCTGACTTGCCTCCTTTCCCGCAGACGCTACTACTGTGCCAACTGCATCGTGGCCAGGCGCTGCCAACGATGCTCCATCTTTGCCCAGCGACCGCTGCTCAGAACGGATCTGCTGAAGCTCAAGCCGAAGGACCTGATCTTCTATCTGCAGTCCAAACACATTTCCACTGAGGGCTGTCTAGGTGAGTCATGCCGCCGGTCTTCAATTACACGGTTTCTCGGATTACCCAGACGCTCAATTGCAGAGAAAGAAGAGCTGGTCGGACTGGTGCTGGCTCATGTAGCCCAGATGGACACCGGACGCGGCTCGAACGCCTCCACCAATAGTCCGGGCCGCGGGCAGGCCAACCCCATCGACAACCTCAAGCAGTCGTGCCAAAACTTCTTCACCAACCTGACCGACAACCTAAGCGACTCGTTCGCTGCCTTCGACTCCAAGGCTAGCACCAAGCCGCCGGAGAACAGGCAGCCCGCCGAGGCGCCCTCACACATATTTGAGCAGCCGCGGGTGTCCACGCGCGAGATTCCCACGTACGCCAGCTCGGTGAACGGAGAGTCAGGCAGCGGCTCGGTCCACGTCCAGCCAGCGGCCACTGTTAATGGGGGCAGCCAGAGCAGCAGCAGTCCTTCAACTTCCACGCCGGCATCGAGCAACCGCGATGCCAACGGCTCGCCAAGCAG
The DNA here is from genome assembly GCA_018905715.1 of Drosophila lini. Classification (NCBI taxonomy): domain Eukaryota; kingdom Metazoa; phylum Arthropoda; class Insecta; order Diptera; family Drosophilidae; genus Drosophila; species Drosophila lini. The sequence continues at coordinate 19,964 of JAEIIL010004452.1, read as the reverse complement.
CCCCAGCCACAGCGACAGCCGGGCCCGCGGGTCCCAAGAGTCCACTCAGGGCCAGGCCGCCAATGACGACATTCGTGATATCAAGTCCGACGACTGCGAGTGTTCGGACGACGAGATTATGGCCACGTTCAGCGAGCGCGTATCGCTTTCGCTCCGAACCGACACCAGTGGTCGGGTGAATGTCCCAATAGTCCCGAATACTGAAGCCGCCCTGGAGGCGGCCATGGATGGCCCTGGGGGCCCAGAAACTGCCAACAACACCAGTCCGGGGGGCTCTAAGCCGGGCTCGAGCAGTTCCAAGGCGGATGCCTCGTCGCAGTCTAGTTTCGAGGAGCTGGGAGCCATCGGCGGCATCTCTGACGAGAGTAAGGCCAACACGGACACCAACAGCAGCCACTTGGATCAGTGGCAGGTGCTGGAGGTGAACAGGATCGAGGCTGTGGAAGCAACGCCAACCACGAGTGCCGCCGAGGAGATTCTGGAGGTTACTCTGCGAAGCGGCAGACTGGCCCCCGCGGAGGACAGCAGTCAGGAGGGGTGCGAAAGTACCCAGGCCCTAAACATAGAGCAGCGTCCGGCCAACCCGACTCCAGCGTCACATCCCGCCGTGCCGCAGCGCACTAAGAAGGTGACCCGGCGCCGTTCCGATGGCTACTTGAATCGTCGACACCACTCCAGTGATGAGGAGTCGCCGGTGGCACCCGGTGGACCTGGCCTAAGCCTCGGACTGTCTACGCTGAGCGAGCAGCCCGAGCCCGGCCTGCACGCGCACTCCCATCGCAACAGCTGCCAGCGCTGTGGCAAGAACAAGACAAACATCCGTCGGCATGTGGAAAGAATGCGGCGGCACCTGGAGAACTCGCAGATGTCCGAGGAGGACATCAAGCGCGAGCTGCAGGAGTTCCTCACGTACCTGGAGCAACGTACCAAGTCGGTAGAGGCCTCCGAGTCGGGCAGCCACGCCGTTTCGCCTCTGAGTGTGGATGCGATCAGCGTGGCTGCCGGCGGAAGGTCGCCGGACATGCCCATTACCCCGACCATTGAGTTCTCGCCAACGCAGGAGGAGGACATTCGCTGGGACGACGAAGGCATCCATGTGTATGCGGCACCCTCGGACTATGAGCCCGCCGCCTGCATTGATTCGCGCTTCGTAAACTTGGAAGACTTTGAGGACTTGTAAGTTCGGCCTGACTCCCTTTAGGAAAGTCGATAGTAGTGTTTTTTTTTTTATTTGCAGAAAAGACTTGGAGGCATTGACGGTGAAACAGTTAAAGGAGGTGCTCATGCTGCACCGCGTCGACTACAAGGGCTGCTGCGAAAAGCAGGAACTGCTTGATCGCGTCAGCAGGCTGTGGAAAACCATGCGGGAGGCTCCAGGTGAGCGTGTGCGTGAAATCTGATGCAATATTTATTTAATGGCACCACATTCTCCCACTCAGCTGTGGAGAAACTGGCCACGGATGAGCTGTGCAAAATCTGCATGGACGCGCCCATCGAGTGCGTGTTCCTCGAGTGCGGCCACATGGCCACCTGTACCAGCTGTGGCAAGGTGCTCAACGAGTGTCCGATCTGTCGACAATATATCGTACGCGTCGTACGATTCTTCAGGGCGTAAAGTGTACAGCAGATCCCCGATCTCCGCGGGACTTCAACGTATTAGTTTCCTTAATCGACGCGCGTGCAACCATAATAATAATGTGTAATCATAATTTGTATGTTTTGGTTCTACTAAGTATGTAGTACGTTGCCAGTATATACGCAGATACCGCTTTTAAAGTGTATTTATCTATTTCCAAAATGTGAAATACTTTGCTATTTATTTTGTTTGTTCTTGTTGTTAGTGTAAAATAACCGGAAGGTTATCTCTAGACAAACTAACATTCCTATAAGCCGCCTAAAGAAGATTTAAATCTGTTATCAACAGTTGTGAAAAAAAATCCTCTAGATGCGAGCATTTAAACAATAAATATTTTCAAATAGCCAGTTCTCTTTTCGAGCCCCTGGAATTGGGAATTTTCCCCTTAATCATAGCTGATTGAGGTGCGCTGCGTGGGCTCATAAAAGTATTATTAAAAGTGACTGTTGTGGTCACGAGAAATTTTCCAATTGGTTGTTAGTGTGTATTGTCTGTCTGTGTTTTGGTAACAGTTTAACCTTTAACCAAGAAGTGATTGGCCTTGAAAATTTGCATTCAGTAATATTTAATTATAATCATATTCGAGGCGAAGCCCACCCCATTAATTCTAAAGTCTCTAGAGGGTGAAATATATAATTACAGTCATTTTTAAGGTGTTTAGTATATATTAGGATCCATAAAACCATGGATCCTTTTCATGCTAACCAAGAATAATTGTTTAACGGAGATATTGGCAGGGGGTATGGTGTTTAATTTTTGTTTCGCAATTTATATTTTTACAAATATCCCATATGTTAAGAATATTTTGTCCAAGTTTCACATGAAGTAGTTTGGTGTCCCATGCATGAGTGTCAAAAAATAATTTATTTTTTATAGAATATAAGTGCCTAAAAAAGTATGTCCGAAAGGTATTCAAGTGTTAAACTGCTTTTTCTCTACTCTACATTTTTGCGTTTCTACCTACGTTACGGACACAATTCACAAAAAACTATGCAGCATATCGGAGTGAATCAAAAACTATTATTATCAGCATGAAATTATCTTCTATTTAAACCTAAATGGGGGTATTAAAAATGAGCATTGTTATTTTTAAGAGGATGGGAAGTGAAGTCTAATGTCCTAAAAATGGAATTTTTTCTTTAAAACTGAACTTAATTTTTTTGTCATATTTTCTTTTGAGTTTTTTATGTTCAAATGGAAGATAAACTTATAATCAACATGAATAATTTGTGTTTGCAAAGTTGTGAAAGGAATTACGATGGTGTCCATAGCCAGGAAACTCAAAGCTCGAGGCGTTGCGGTATATATTCCATAGGTCCGCCATTTTGTAAATTATTGTTTACAACACATTTATTTTTTATTATCTCCGATTCCCTGTTTAACTAATATTAACGAATATTTCGTACATCGTACATCTGAAAACTTTTGAAATGAATTCTACAGGTAGTCACGTCGGCTTTTTATAATTTTTATTCGACAAGATATCTTTATTTTTTAGTCAAAATTCGGGGTTTTGATTTCCGATTTCGCCTTTAATGTAACAACTTCAAGAAGACCTCTCTCCTTAGGGGTATAAAGACATTATGCTAACTAATTACTATTCGGAGACATCATTCCAAATAAGCTTTTTTTTCTAACCATGAATAATTACTTCATAGAGACATTTTCCCATAGAGAATTGAAATCCATGTATATTACCTCTCAATAGAACCATGAATTTCACTTTAAGGTTCTACAGCTTTTGCTTGGGAAACCCTGGCTTTCTAAACGTAAATCAATAGACTTGATAATTAAAAAAACGAAAATCGCAGAATCTATAAAAAATTTCGCATCGATGCATCCCCATTTCACGCCTTAATTCCCCATCTCAAACACAAATCTCTTTTTAAATACAACAGTCTTTAATCAGGTTAAACAGTAATCTAGGAGTAGTGACAAGAGCTGGGGGACAGCACACAATGACTAGAGACGGGGGAGAGAGAGAGAGACGAGGGGCAAACTGGAGCATCATCAGTTGCCAGTTCAAATTCTGTGCATGCGCAGATCCAGCGGCGACTCCACGTCCATTTTGACGTAAAAGTCGTCCTCGCCCTGGAGGTAACTGTGCTGCCGTTCGCTCAGCCAGTAGCTGGGCGAGTACTCCGCTTCCGGCTTGGGCTTCAGCGAGTAGTCGCTGGGCTCGTTATTGGCGTCGTCGTAGTAGCGGGCGGAGGTGGAGGAACAGGTGGACTCTACGCTGCCGGCGGCGGCGGGCAAGCACATGAAAGCGGAGTCGCTGCTGGCTTCAAGGAGGCGGGGCATGGCGTGCGTGGGCAGGGTGAGTGGCTGGCTGGCGATCAGGTGGATGCTGTGCTTGAAGGTCTTCACGTGCTTGCGCAGGGACGAGGGATCCGTGTAGCGCTTCTGGCAGCCAGCCACCTTGCACATGTACGGCTTCTCCATGGAGTGGGTGCGCGTGTGCTTGAAGCGATCCGAGGAGTTGGAGTACGCCTTCTGGCAGCCCTCGAAGCTGCACTTGTAGGGCTTCTCTCCGGAGTGCGACCGGATGTGAATCTTGAGGTTCTCCGCCCGCGAAAAGGACTTCTCGCACAGATGGCAGCGGTGCGGCTTCTCCTTGGTGTGGGTGCGGGTGTGGACGAGCATCTTGTAGCGGGCATTGAAGCCCCGCTCACTGCGCTGGCATCCCCGCCAGCGGCAGTAGTAGAGTCCGTCGCTGATAGAGGCAATGGCATGCCGCTGGGTGACGTGCTGGGCAAGGGCCTCCAGTGTGTCAAAGACCCTGTAAATAGGCAAGAGGAGAATCGCACGTAAGTACAGGTGTCAAAAGGTATATTTCTTTAGGGTTAAGTTCTATTTATCTTGACTATAAAATCGATTTTTGGCCTTATTACTTTGATCTAAAATTGAATTATTATCGCATGAATCCACACAAAAACTTTATCACAAAGTTCAGTCCACAAGTTCAGCCGTTTCCAGACGACGGCTGCTGGATTTTTCTGATGAATCTGGTAATCAGTTTTAATGGTCAACTGCCTGGTAACCGAGTACTATAAAAATGTATGCAGGACTGATTGAAATTATCTCATTTCAAAGATTAATAAAGACAGGCTTTAAGGCAAAATATACTGGCAAGTTCCGGGACGATTTAATTCTCAGTCATCTATTGAATTGAGTTCTTGTAAAGAGTAAATATATAATGCTGATGAAATCTTCTTGTTCAGTTACAATTAATATTTTCCGGCTTTCAATTGATGTTGATTTTTTTCAACTCCTTCCTAGCTAGAATATTTCTCGCCTCTGTTGAATAAAGACTCCGATTCTTACCTATCGCACTCGATCCAGTTGCACACGAAGTCGTGGCTGGTGCCACACTCGCTGGCACTGCTGCAGGACTTGCTGTCGTCGTGGTACTCCACGGGACTGCTGGGAGACATCTCGTCCTTGTGGCCTTGGGCCTTCATGATGACGGACTCGCTGCGGTGGTGACGGTGGGCGGCGGGCGAGAGGTGGGCTTGGCCGGAGCCGTATCCGGTGGCTGGACGCGGCGGCGTTATGGGCGGCGTTGGGAACCTGATGTGCTGCATCTGCTGGTGCTGCGGCTGGTGATCCGCCAGCCAAGTGCCCGGGTCCGGTGAGTACGGAGCTATGTACGGCGGGGTGTTGTACGGCGTGTAGTAGCCGGCGGGCGGCTCGTATATCGGGCCTCTGGCCGGGCCGCTGTTGAAGATTGACTTTTGTACTATGATATCCATGGTGGGAGCAGGTTTTCAGAAGAAGATTGGGAGACTGGTGCTCTCGCTAAGGCGCTCGGCAATCGAATGAGCCGCCCGCCTGCTGGCGTTCGGGTAATATGCGAAACCCGGCCGCTGATAAGAACAGCCAGACGGACATGGTAGTAGCCTCTTATCAGCGCCGAAGGCTGCAGACGGGCCAGGGGAGCACGGTGCTGGCTGTCGGAACCAAAACACTAGAGAGCCGAGCGGATGGGAGCAGGTGCGTGCGAGCGGACGCGGTGGAAAAAATCCAGACCCAGACTGGGGCAAATGTGGATCTGGGGCAAAAGCACACACTACGTGAGTGTAACTCCGTGCTGGGTGTGGGAGGGCCGGGGGGCAGGAGAAGCCGGGTGGCGGTCTGGGTGTGCTTATCAACGCACAAGTGGAAAACCAGCAAGCCAGCCAGCCAATCCTGCATGTGTGCGCCCGATGATCGCTCTTTGGGGGGCAAGCGTTATCGCCGCAGTGCCGTCTGCCTGACTTGCACTTCGTACCGCAAAGCGAATTCCCCGCCAGCACAGCCCCACCTCCGTACCAGGCAGCCCGCCCTCCGCCCCTCAAACCCCTCCCGCCCTTGTCATGACTCTGGCCCAGGTAGTACGTCAACTTCGGCACCAGCTGTGCCCTCGGAAAAAGCAATGGGTATTTTTGTGGCGACAACATTGTGTGTTCGGAAGTGAGGGTGAAGTCCAGAAAATCTAGAAAAGTCACTGTGCGGTCTTAGTTTCTATAGATTCTCGAATCTAGAATAAACAACCCTCAGCAAGATCACAAAGCTGCTTTATCAATGACCATTGGTGCTGGTACTTCCAGTTAATCATAATTATGATTCAGAAAAATTCAAACGAACAATCAAATTATACAAAACAATAATATGTTCATTACGAGCATGAAGTAATTCTTTTTAATAATTAGGCAAAACCAAATTACCAATTAAATATGTAAAATTAAGATGGAAAATAAAGAAAACAAGAAAGAAGAATTTCTAAGCCAAAAAGTCTATTCGGAGGGCATTTTTGTTATGTTTTTTATGTTAACAAAGCAGAACATTGCCTAGATTGAATCTTGATTACTGATCAAGAATATATTTGTATGATTTATAGGGTCGGAATAATCCAAACGTTTGACTTATATTATAATACCCGGCAAGGGTATAGTAAAAATTAAGGACCACCGATACATATTATTATTCAGAAAAGGATCTATTACAAATAATTATAATTATTATAATTAGAATATTATATTAATAATTCAGTAGAAAAACCATCTTCAAGAGCCCAAAGAAGGCCATTAAGGCACGTCTTCAACGCCCAAAAACTGCCTTGGGTATATCCAAACATACGTTTCTGCATACACATATATAATATAATTTATATATTTATACAATCCCTAGTAAGAGAATTTCATTCTTGGGTTTGGCCTGCGTTTCCACCTCAGTGTGTGGGTGCTGCTCCTGCGTCTGGAGCGCTGTGATAACATGGTTATCTCCAGTCAACAGACGACGACGACGCCACATGCCGCTGCCGCTGTTCCATATCTTGGGCCGAAAGTTTCTGCGCCATGACGTGAATGGCACGACGACGGGAAGCGGGAGTTCTGTGCTCCGCCAGCTCTGCTGGGTGCTGGTGGTGCTGCCGCTATCGACTACGGCAGTGGCTATCAGCGCTATCAGGCGGCGCTGTCTGGGCCCGTGATTCACACACTGGCGGAGCAACCTTCGCTCCACCTTCGTGTGTGTTGCCCACCCCCGGCTCGGACGTAATCCGGCCACCCTGCACGGGCCACCGAGTGGGGTCTGGCGGCGGCTTACGTAAAGACAACATGACATCAGGGACATTGATAAGCCCTTGCCCTCTATCAGCGTTGTAACAGGTGGACTCATTGCCATTACCAGTGATCAGTACTCAGACCCCACTACCAGTCCCAATTCCCAGTCCCTCGATTCCCCCCAGAGTGGAACGGAACAGATTTGGAATCATGATTTATAAATAGATAGGGAATCAGACCACAGAGCGCGCCATCATCATAATAAGCCAGCGGAGCGAAGTACAGTCGCGCGTGGCGAGGTCAGTTCAGCGGAATCTTCCAGAGCGTGGCCTTGGACGCAGATGAAGACAGCGATGCCTGATGATGAAGGACCCCGGCCTAACCTAATTTTTATGTTTGCCAAGCGCTCGCCGCTCGTTAAATCACCGAAAATGAACGGGAGGAAAAAAATCCGGATTTTCTGGCACCGCCAGCCTGAACTTTGAATGGCGCGCGAGCGTGCCCATCGATAAGACGGGATTGTCTCTCTCCCATCACCCCCAGATCCCCTTCAGATCCAGCGACCAGCCTCCGTGTTCTCCCCCCCTTGGACATTCCCAGGGTCCAGCGGCAGAAGCTCTCCGGAGTCCGGACTGATAAGGCTTTTATAGTACGAGGAACCGCGAACACACTGGCGAATATTTCTGTTGGGGATCAGAGGAGGAGGAGCGTGTGCGCTTATTAATTTTCCGTGGTCCGAATCTCGGCGTAAATAAAAACAAATCCGAAGCACCCAACTGGGCGACAGACATTCGAGGGATCGAAATCGGGATCCGGATCGATCCGGATCGCAGGCAGCCGGGCGGGATGATGTTTCAATATTTCTATCAAATTAACAACACTCGACCGATAACCGGCGGGGTCTAAATGGCTGGCAAAGGTGGCCCGGTCTGGTGGTGGCCGATGGCGATAAGCCCTGCTGGATTGCCTCTGGCATGGGATCTCTCAACCACGCCGTGGGCGTGCGTTCTACTCGCGTTGTTCTCTTTTTATCACCGCATTGCAGAGATGCAGAGATGCAGCGATGGAGCGATGGAGCGATGAAGCGACGGAGAAGGGTCCAGTCCAAGTCCAGCCAGTGTTATCGGGTCGCGGTGGAACCCACTGGGAGCTGATACGGGAGCTGGCTGACTGACTATGCTCGCCGCGGAAGGCTAATTGCTTTGTTGCCGCCAAGCGACAGACATCCAAAGTCCATCATGCCCAGACCCGGGCTTGCCAGTCATCACTCCCTGGGACACGGACACTCGAGCACGGTCACACCGGGCATGCATCTGCGGCATGGAGCTGCGCCGCCATCATCTGCACCATCCATGGATGGTTTATTACAGAGGGCTGCCTCGATTTTCGGGCGACTCGGAACTATTATTTATACGCCGCTTATCGCCAGACAGAGTCTGATATGGCCAAAAAGGAAAAAAAACATTCCAGACATTCGTGGGAGCCCACACAACAGACCCCGGAGCCCAGACCTTCCGGCAGGGGCTCTATTTATACACCCGTTCAATGGGTGTTGCTATTTAGGAGCATATCGCTCCCATTGCTTCAGTTACCACTGCTGGCCTGCTGATACGCCTCTGACAATATCTCGTCTAGACTGGGCATTATGAGGGGCACAGCACAATTTGTTTGTTTTTGTTTCGTTTCCTAATTTACTGGATTTTTTGCCATAAACGGAAAAGTTTTCAATGGTACGTAAGTGTATTGCAGTTCCAAACAAGAAGCCGCTGGGGGCTTTTTTCCTTGATATACGACTGACATTCTTGGCGGGGGTAATTCAGACTTCAGGCTAATCGCGCGACTTAAATTTACGATAGGCGTTGAAGCAGGAAGTCTGAGAATGCCAATAGAGAGCCACGAGATGGTAATTCTGGTTTTACAAAGTTTATTTCAATCGAAATATTTATGCTCGATATCAGCACGTTTATAGAGAAATGCTGATTCGAAAGAACCACAGAAATTAGATATCAGTAATAAGATTTTGCGGCAGTCATGCAGGAAATGACTTTGTCTTTTTTTGGGAGTATGATCCACAATTTCAGGAGACTATTAAACATAAAGACTACTTTGAAATTTAATTTTACTTTTTGATTATACACTTCCAATTTTTGTACTATTTTTTTTAATTCGGAAATTGAATTTTTTGACAATTTTAATTATCTAACCCTATATGAAATGTAAAAAATTGATAATTTTTTTTTTTTTTTTCACAATGTATTTTTTTGATAATTAAGTTTTTAATGAATTTAGACTTAAGGTTGGTAACCATTTGATTATTTTTTCTACAGATATCACAACAACTAAAACCAGCGCATTATAAGGACTTTAAGTCGATGTTTTAAAATAAAAAATGATGGGCAAATCAGTTTTTAAATAATCTAAAAAAACCAACAAACGAAAAAAAGACTTTTTTTGCGGATATTGCAAGATCGACTCGGCTGTTGGTGCATATCAAGAATATATAGGATTGGAAATGACTCCTTCACTAACAATATAATACCTACCAAGTGATCCTGATCTTAAATTAATACAAACCTAGCCGACTCCCAAAAAACATCATAATCTATCCAAAGTTAAAAATTTAAAACAAGTCAGCTTGAAATTGATATAAATAAAAACTCTTATCACACATGTACAAATTACTTGCAAAGATTTTCGATAATTTGGAACTCATGTTCTATAACCAAAATTTATGCCAATCATGGTCAAAACCGATTAATGAATTTGGTTATAACTAAAAATATTACCGTTACGGTACAGAAATGAGAATTTTTAGATTATAATTAAACTTCATTAATTAAAATCAGATAGAATATTATGCGTAAAGCTCCTTAATGTCATTTATATACAATTATTGAGGTAATTTCTTAAAATTTCGTGATAATTTTATTTATAATAACGATTTGTAAACGTATACGAATGTATTGTGCACAAATTCACTTTCAGAAGACACATTTTCAGTGTGCTGCCCTGCCGATCATCACGTAAGCCAATTCAAACTTCCCTCAAAATAAGAGAATTGTTGATTACAACCAAAGAACCATCTCTACGCTTTAAGGCGCTTTTCAGCAAGCACAGTTAAGCCTACCTACCACGAATTAAATTAAATTTTATGATTTGACAGGTACTAAAACTTCGAGAGAGCAAACAACAGATTATCATCTCTAATCATATTTGAATGTAACTACTGAAGACACTAGCTGTTCTTAATTGTTAATTCTTAAACACAAAATAATAAAAGTAAACACAATCGCTTTCAAGACTCCTCTTTGATTGTGATCATCTTCGTCACGTAAACAAACTCAAAATAATTCCGTGGAAAAATCACCCAATGAGCCATCGGTGCAGCCTGCTAACTGACCTTCACGAACGAGATGGAACCGTGGTCAGCATGCGGCCGGCATGCGATCACTCCCCCAGCGGCTGACCTCCTCCGCCTTACACGGTGGGCACTATCGCGAGTCTCGACACACACAGAATTGATACGGCCAGCAGTCCAGCAGTCTGTAAACTTACTTAGGGCAATAAATTTATTGTACAAAAATCGGTTGTTCTGCGATACGTTTCAACTGCGCGCTCACTCGGCCGACGCATGCCGTCTGAGCGTTGATCGGAGATCGGCCAGCCCAGACAAGAGCGGTGCTGCGTCCGTGGGGTCGTCGGCGGTCCCCCGAAATAGACGCATCCAGCGGCAGTGACCCCCACGCGGCGCCGTGTCATCGGTGGCGGCGGCCCCTGTGTGTGCACGTGAACCAGAAATAAATGCAACGACTCCGGGGTAAATATAAAGTACGTACTCAGACGAAGTGCTCCAGATGGTCGTGCATGTAGGTGACTAGCGCTTTCTCGAACAATGGTAGCAGCAGTCGGTCCATCTGAACGTTAACGCTCACATAGAACTGCCGCTGGTAGCGCTTGCTCAGCTTTTCGGCCAGGATTGAAGAGTCGGTTTGGTTCCGATCGCCCATGAAGGAAGCCGAGATTGCCTTGCTGGCGTCATAGCGGTCGGGCATGGCCATTGCCAGCTCGTCGAAGGTCTCCGCCTCCCGGCCGTTCAGAATGAGCAAGGTGCTGCCCTGCATTTTAAGAACTCGCCCCAAAAACTGCACATGCCCCCCGTCCAAGTGGAAGCAGTGCGAGGTAAATAAGCCAGTTTCTTGCACTTGGCCAGAATCTCCAGCGGCCTTGGGGAACTCCTTAACAGCTACACTCTCCATTGATGCAGTGGATCCAGGTGTGAGAGGAGTATTCTGAAGTTTAACAACTAAAAATAATAAATGATACGATGATAGAGCAGATTTTGACTTGGGGCGGCGGGCAGTGTTGGAAAGGACTTCAAGAAACCAGGGTTCCTTTCCCCAAACGCGATAGCTAAACGTATCGATAAATGGCGCCAAATATGAATTGCAAGTCACCTCAGTTGAGGAAATAAAACTCCTGAATCTTCGCCGTTCGCAGTGTTGGTTGCATTTATTTAAGGCTCTATATTTGATGTGGGCGAGATTTTTTTATGTTTACGTTTTGTTGAGTTAAAATACATATATACGATATTTTTTGTTCACAATTACAATAAGATTTGTGTTGTTTCGCTCTCCCTCTGCACGCATCGATTGGTGTTTTTCGTTTGTTTGCTTGTTTTCCATATATATTTGCGTTGTCGCTTTGATATTTGACCTACTTAATTAAATACGCAATCGGGAAATCGGGCGAGGGAGAGTGTATCAAAATAGGGTGGCAGAGAATAGAATTCAAAGATTATTATTCGATTAGAAAATCAGTTCCGGTTGTTATATTTAGACAATAAACAAAAAAAAGTAGAGATGAAATTCACTAATTAATTGTTAGTTACGTTTGTATAATATGCTTGAAAATGTCAATGGTAATTTACTAATTTCGCTTGCGTTTATGCGTTGTTGTATGGGATTAAATATAGTTTGTTTTCTGCGTCTCTCTATTGCGTTTTATTTATTGGTAATTAATTTGTTAAACTTGTTTGAATATCAAATAATTTGGATTAATTGTGTTTTTTTGTTTGTTTTCTTCTACTATAATTTGACTAAGATTTGCAAGTCGCGATTTCAAACTTTAATCCTGCTCGTTATTCTTTTGCTTTGTTAATTATTCTCATTTTTCATCATGTAATCATTATCGATTATCGATTTGTGAATAAATATATTGGAAGTGATAAACATATAGCGCTGTCGGCATGCGGGGCTGGTGGTGGTGCTCCCAACTAATCCTCGTCGTCCTCGGATTCCGCTTCCTGCAGCCAAGTCAGCCAGGCGTTCACCTGGAACAGGGCGGATCCCTTGCCCGGATATTTGTCGGAAATTTCCTCCTTCCACAAAACGAAAGCCTCCTCCTCGATAATTTCAGATTCATACAGATATTTGAACCAACGGCACAGCATGCCTGCCGGGGAGGGAAAGCAAAAGGGTTAGTGTCTGGCAGAGGATAGAGATCACTCGACTCAAGGTACTTACCCTTGGGGAAATTCTCGTTATAGCAGAACGTCTGCAGGGCGTAGAGGGCCATCAGCTGTAGCTCGTTCTGGCCCAGGAAGGTCTGCAGCATCTGGCTGTAGGTTTCAAGCAACTGCTGCTCCTTCTGGGTCACCGCCTTCTCCGGATGCTCCTTAGGGTCCAGGTTGGGGGCCAGCGACGACTCCTTGGTCACGTACTTGACCACCACGGTCATAAGGGCTTGAATGAAGCCCGGGTCCTTGTAGTACTTGTTGTCGACATTCGCCTTGATCCACTTGTAAAAGTTGTTGGGATTGGGATCGGCCTGCAGCTGTTTTAGCATCTCGGCCTGCACCTTTAGAAGGGGATAGAGGAAGGACAGCTGACGGTCCTCCAGAATAGCGGCTAGCCGCTCCTTGTTGCGATCCGTCTCCGGAAGGCTGTTAATCAAATCCACTTTGCTTGCCCGGAACTTCTCCTCCAGTGCATCCTTGCCGATGCTCTTGGCCAGCTGCTGCAGCACGAGCAGGAACAACGGATAGTGCTGCCCGTTGTCCGTGTAGTTGGCCACGTCGTTCAACTTCAGCAGAGCCGGCTCGCATACAGTCTTGGCCAGCACGCTGGCCACAAGAGTCGTGATACGTGGGTTCAGCGCCTCGCGTTCGTTCATTTTGTTGACCAACTGCTTGAAGACCTCCACCAAGACGTTGGGCTTGATGTTGGACTGCTTGCGCAGAGCCTGTAGGAAGCGCACAACGCGTTCCAGGTAGACATCGTTGACACGGTCCAATACGTCCATCAGCAGGTTGATGCACACATCCTTCAACGACTTCTCGGGCAGCTTCAGCTCAAGGAATCCATCCACCAGCTCAGCGAAGCGATCTGGAGTGCCCGAAGGTGGAGCGGCATCATCCTTGGCTTCAGTCTCGTCCGCTGGAGCTTCCGCCACATCAACGGGCTTTGCCTCTTCCTCCTCTGTCACCTTCACTTCTTCACCGGCCTTCGTATCATCTGTATCTTCCTCTTCGTAGTAGAACTTCTCCTTGAAGTACTGGCTTGCCTTCTTGGACAGCTCCTCCTTGCTAGGGCCCTTGTCCTTCTTCTGCTGCTGCTTGGCGGTGCCAGCGCCTCCGCCAGGGGTGCTGGGCCTTTCCAAGGATCCACTCTTACCCTGATCCCTGCCATCGTGCGAACCCTTCCTGCCCGCCGGTCCATCGGCAGACTGCTCGCCCAACTTCTCCGATGCCGAACCAAAGTTCGGCGACGAAGAGGTCGCCTTAAGACCCCTCTCCTGCTGTACTCCCAGCAACGTACGGTTGTCAGCGTACTCTGCGGACGGGGTCGACGACGGACGAGTCGGGTTCATCAGATGGGAGGTTGGCGTGCCCAGCATCGGGTAGTGCGAGTTGGACAATTGACCCTGATCCTTGCCTTGAGCCCCGTTGCCGGCCTGGTTGTTGCTGCTGCTGCCGTTGGGCGGCGTCGAGATGGGCAGCGTGCCCGGGAACTTTTGATTCTGGGAGGCCGCTCGGAAGAGCAGGGAGTTGGCTGCCGGGCGCATTTGCAAGTTCTCCACCGCATCCTGGTTCGTGGTGATCAAGTTGCGCTTGAACCTCGGTGCCAACTCCTTGCTACCCAGCAGCTGATTTCCCCCATACTGTCCGTCGTTGCGATCCCTGTCGCGATCATTATTCCGGCGCGAATCGTCTCGATCGCGGTTGTTGGAGGAGCCTCCACCCGAGCCGCCGCCGCTGCCCCCACCATTCTGGTTGTGCTTGTTGTAGCGATTGCCATAGTTGGCTCCACCGCCGCCACCCTGATCTCGGTCCCGGTTATTGCGATCGCCGCGATTGTTGTACTGGCGATTATCGCGATCCCGATCCCCTCGATTTGAGCTGGTGGCGAACCTGAGAGAAAAATATGTATTTTAATTATCTTTATAAGAATGAAAAGTCCTCTATAAATATGATATTTGCCATCTGCAATGCTACTTATCCTAATAAATCCCAAATAACTGATTAGCAAATTTACATAAAATGTCTATATACACGTAAATAAGTAAGGAAAACATACATTACGATACACAAGTGGGTCATCACATGGCAAGGTTAACCATTTACCTCATCACCTTGTGCTGACCCAATTGAGTACGAGTTACTTGTACTTTTTTGCTAGTGACCTACATAAAATGAAACCAAGCCGATTTTACAGAAGGCTACCTTCCATCTACTTCTCGAAGCCAAAATCAAAATGTTATTACTCACGGCGAGACAATCGGAGAAGCTCCCGTGACACTCAGTCCGCTAAACATGTCGTTGTAGCCGCCGGGCTGTATATTCAGATGGAATCGATTCATCCAGCTGTCCGAGTCGCGATCGTTGTTACGCATGTCCCGGTTGCGATTAGGGAACGGGGTGCGAATGATCGAGTCGTCGTCCGAGCGTATTTGCTTTATGGGGACGGGGCCATCAGTGGTGCCCAACTTGCGTGGCACCCAATGATTCTGGCGCAGCTCGATGACATCCTTCAGCATGAAGCGTATCCTTGGTGGATATTCAGAAGACTTTGACCGACGTTCAAGCGTCTCGAAGTACTGGTTCATCAGCTCTTTGCCCTGTTCTGAATCCAGATTCTTGCCGCAAGTCTTGAGCAGTTGAGCCAAGCATTCCATGTCCTCGCACATTTCCTGCGCACCGGCCGTACGCTTCTTCTTCTTGTCCAATAGCTCCATGATGCACTGATGCAGCACGGTCTTCGACAGCATGTCGAGCTTGTTGAGCTCGCCGATGAACTTGACGTTGCCGAGCATGCGCTGCTTCGCCAAATGGCGGCGCTCCTCCTCGTCGGCCTCATTTTCGGGCGGCGGTCGGTTGTCGTTCTCGTCGCGCTTCAGCCGATTGTTGAACTTGTCGCGACAGACGGCGATCAGAAGGCGTAGGAAGGTGCAAGAGTTGTTTGGTTCCTTATCGAATGACGGGGCTTCCTCGGACAGACGCTTGCAGAGCTGCGCGTACATAGACGAGTACTTCGGCTCGTCCAAGGCCTTGTCGAAAATCAGCAGAATCACGCCGTTCAGAATAACAATGGAGTTGAGGTCAAGCTTTAGCAGCTCATCGCTCAGCTCTTGGAACTTCTCGGGCGTTAGCTTGTTCAGGATACCCCTTACGCGCCGAAACACGGCGTCGTTCTTCTCGCTTTGGGTAAGTCCATGCTGCGGACGCAGCGATGGTGGTATCCAGCGTCCGGTAATTGGCGGCGGTGTGCTTGCCTTGCCCGCCTGGGATCGTTCCTGGTGCTGCTGCTGTTGATGGTGTGTCTGCTGCTGCTGGGTATGGGAAGCTGATCCTCCTCCTGCTAATGCTGATGCTGAGTTCAAAGAAATGTTCGAAGAATTGGAAGTGGAGCCCGAGTTCTGAGACGACGTCGCATTGCCGTTGCGCTGGGTTGGCGTGCGACTGGGCGCTGCTCCACGATCGTAGTCCGACCTGCCGTAAGTGCGAGGTCCACCGCCCGATCCAGCTCCTGATCCACCTCCGCCTCCGTTCCGCTCAAGGCCGTTGTTGGTGTAGCGCTGGTGCGATGGCGAGTCCTCGTAGCTGTCGCGGTAATTGTTGCTATATCCGCCACTCACGCCTCCATCATTGCCGCCGCGCGAAGCCCCATACGAAGATGCTGTCTTGCCGCTGTTGGCTGAGCTCGCTGCGTTTCCGTTGTAGCCAGACGAGGAGTTGGAATTGGAGTTACTATTACTGCTGTTGCCGTTCCCGTTGCCGCTGCCGTAACGTGGCTGCGGTCCGTTGCTCCCATTGCCGTTCTCGTAGTTGCGAGCGGAGCGATAATTGCTGCCGCCAGAGCTGCCGACTGAACCAGGTCCTCCAGAACCACCACCACCGCCAGCGGAGTTCGAGTTTATTGATCGATTGTAGCTGCCATCGGAGTTGGAGTGATAGTTGCTGCGACTACCACGATGCGCTCCGCCTTGCTGGTCCTGCTGGTATCTACCGGAGGAGCCGTTATAGCTGTCGGTGCTGCCGCTGTTGATGCCTTGACCCAAAATGTCACTATTCTTTGGATAGTAACGCGACGACGACGAGTCACCCTGGTAAGATCGTCGAGGTCTTGGGCTTACCTCACTGTCGTGTTGGCGAATTTTGGCGGAATTCTTGCTATAGCCAGTGGAAAAGTGTCCGGTCGGTCCACCAGATGATCGGCTGCCGTTCCTGCCGCCCTGATGCTCGCTGCCGCTCAAGGCCGGTGGAGTTCCGTTGTTACCGCCGCCGCCGCTCTTAAAGCCAGAGCCGTTAGAGCCCTTGCGATAGTTGCCGCCGCCGCTGCCTCCCTGATTCGATGCCGAGGGCGAGGAGCCCTTGTCGATCTTAACCAGATTCTTGAGGTTATTGAACGTATCGGTCGCTGTGGTGATCGGCAAGAGATTGGGACTGGTGTTTAGCAGGGTTTTGCCGACCGAGGGTGTCGGTGGGGTTTGGCCACCGCAGCTGACGCCGATAACGCCGCCGCCTCCGCCACCACCGCGATTGGTTGGCTGCTCGTAATTGCGCTCGATCTCGCTGGGATTGGCCGTTATTACCAGTCGTAAATCGCTGCCGCCGCCGATGCTCGCCGTATCACCGGTGCTGGTGCCTCCCTCAATGGTGATCGCTTTACCGCCCCGGAACTGATCTATGATGACGCCTGCCTGGTGCCCGTTGGTGATGTCCCAACGTTGCGGACTGTCGTCGTAAGAGTGCAAAAGGGGAGCGGCGTCGTACGTTGATAGAGGAATGGTGATTGCTTTTCTGGATCGACTCGGGGACGAAAAGGTAGCGTGCTCCTGCTTGCACGTGGGTGGGCCTCCTCCCGTTCTTTGTGTCTCCTCTGTTATCCCCGTTTCCTTGGAGATGGATCTGAGTTTTGGTGATCTGGTCCTGTTCTTCGTTACTAGTCCTGGACAGATTCTCGGACGGTTACACAAATTTTAACACACACACGCGTACGCACACAGAGACAAGGAAGGGGTTGCTTAGATGGTTGGATCCTTCGGAGAGTTGGGATGCTGCTGCTGCCGCTTCTCAGTGAATTGAGTGGAGTTGCGTGGAGTCCTGCGTAACACCTGGGATTGGTCTCTCCGTTTAGTTACGTCACTTCACACACTCGGGTATCGGTATTGCCTTGCGTATATGGGAATCCTGGATGGCGGAGGGGAAAACAAGAGGCGTGGAAGAGTGGTGAATTAATAAAGCGGTCAAGAAAATAGAAAAGACTAAAATATACAGATTACACGAGCGAAAATATAGGACCAGACGGAACTAACTGTATCACATACAATTGTGACAAGAATATACACGTAAACTGATCGGACCTCTCGTTTGAGCATGACTGCATGCAAGCTACCGTAATTTTAAAACATCTCGATCGGATGTTACATGTGTAAGTGCCCGCTTTTGTTTACAATCAATTTCAACTGCTGCGTCGGAACAATAACAATAACAGCGGCAGCCAATGCAAACTGGAAATGTGCATTTAATGGAAATAACCTCGCTGAGCGCCTTCAAGTTTATTTCTCTGTCCCCACCTACTCCCTCTTCTCCCGCCAATTGAAACCAGCACTGCCGCATTCCCACTGAAACGTGTTTGTGTGAGTGGCATTGCCAGGCACAAAGTGATGGGAAGATTGTAATTAATCACAGCACACAGGTTCAATCGATGCTAACTAACCAACTGAAAACTTTTGCCCAACTAAGCTTAGTAGTTAGTTACTTTCGCTCGACTGACTCATGTGCCTTGATTTGCCAGCCAGCCAGCAGCACTTCTTTGTTCCCACTTTCTTTGTTTGGCGCGCTTCCCATACTGGAGACTGGAAAGAACGCAGAGAGCGAGCGGGATGGCCGAATTGCTAGAAGCTGGATCTGTCTGTGTGTCAGTGTCCTTTCTTTGTGTTGGGGTTTATGGCCTCAGCTTTGGGGCTCTCGCTCTCGCTCTTCTGCGCCATCGAATTAAAGTCTCTTGACCCCGGGAAACAAACAGCACCAGCAGGGAACATCTAGTATATGCTGATTAGCGTGCTGAGTCATTGCTGGTACTTATTTGCTGCCTAAATTGATTGGGGATAGACGTCGTCGGTCATCGGAAGTCTCTTTCTCCGCAGCTGTGTGAGGGGCTTATGCCTCTGTGTGTATTGTGGGAACAACCCTGCACTGTCTTTGTCTCCAAGCCGTCTCTGTGTGCGCGGGTACATACATATTTTCGATTCTCCTGCAATAATGCCCTCTCCTCTCCATTCCTAAGTCCTGAACTAAACACCCCAATGCGAAAAAACCCACCCCGTTGCAGCGAGGCGTCGACCCCGACCCGAGGAAACACAACCGCCCACTCCCGCTGCCGTCCCGTCCCAGTTGTGGATGATTTTGACCTCAATTCGAGCGCTCGGCTCGTGTACAAGTGTTTGCTGGGCCGTCTGCATATTTAACTGGCCAAGTGGCACACCCACATCACCAAGTCTTTTTTAGGTTGTTTCAAGGGGAAATACTGCTTCAAAACAATCGATCTATGGAAACGCACTCGCCTCTTGTGGTGCACACAAACACTTGCGCTCACATAACAACAATACGGGAGAGATCGGAGAGCAAAACACACGCCAAAAAGTGAGGCTGTGAATTAGGGAAAACTCAAGCCGAGGGTGTCTTCCCCGGGGGGAGAGAAAGAGAGAGCGCAACGTCAACAGCATTTGAGATTTTCCGAAGTGCCGCCGCCATTTTGTTGCATGAATATGTGTACCTACACTCACACAGGCACGCACACACCCATGCGGGCGAAACTTTCTTTGTGTGCCTTTCGAGTGATTCATTTGGTTTAAATTCTCGTTTGCCTCAGTTTCTGACTGTTTAATCATCACTTTTTCCAGTGACGACACAGCCTTCGGGTTTTCCGCACTTTTATTGATTTCACATCCGACTTTTTCGCCGTCAGAGAAACGAGGACGTGCACAGACACAGCCACACGCACACGGATACACATACTCAACCTAATCGGTTTTCTCTCGCATCGTGGAAAATTTTGAGGCTATAACTTGAAAACCCACTTGTGCTTAGTAGGCCTTGACTTTTCCCCGAGTTTGAAGTTGCAATGAGAGCGACCAGCCTACTTTTCTTTACAATTTTACTAACCTTTACTTGAGTAATTTCGTATGGCAAGTCCGCAAGGTTCCACGAAATTAGTAGTAGTGTTGATAATATATCAAATATATCATGTAAAATGTAAAATGTAAAATAAATGTAGTGTTGCAAA